>JBDJHY010602166.1:0-16421 GCA_039654485.1 Withania somnifera | reverse complement strand
TACGGACTACAAGGTTTGGTTCTCCTACTGGGTGGATAGTAGGTGCCATCATGATCCGAGAAATCGGGTCGTGACAAGCCCCAAGCTAGAACCTTACCATACATACATAATACTAATACCTAGTATGAATAAAGTAGAACATAGTCTACCTAGATCGAGAGATGTTCTTGAGAAGCATGCCCAAATATCAAAAAATCATGTATGAAGCTCGAAATTGAGCGAAACTAAGGAAAATATAACCCACGTGTCAAGACGAGTAAAACAAGACCCCTATTGCTATATAAAAATGGGCATGTAAACCCTAATAGATCAGTAAAGAAAATATTTATACAAACATGTAGAGCACAATTGATATATTAAATGGTATAAAATAAGGATCAAATAACAATAGAGATGGAGGATATAAGACCGAAATATTTTGCATAATAAAGAAAATAAAGAATTAGCCGATAAAAATAATCCTAGAACCACCATAATAAGTAATTACACATTAAAACTTTGATTAATACCTTCAAAAGTCCTTAAAATACTCTAAAAAGTAGAGAAGATTTCTTGATTAATGAGGAAAGTTGAAAATCCTTTGTGAAAAGGAAATATATAAAGGCCAATGACTGACCAATAAATCAATCATTATGACAATTTATCAGCCACCGATAAATTGGTTATCTAGCCAATTTATTGGTCACCTGACCAATATACCCGTTCCCGCATCGTTCCATGATAGATTTTTTGAAAATATTTTATGAAGGCACATGAAATAGAAAAGGAGTCCAATTTTGATAATCTGTATATGAAATTTTCATATAATTGATATTCCGGACTCAAAGGAAGCAATAGAAAAGAAATTTTGGATTGTAGATGAGTATGGACAAAAATTTATAATTATAAGGGAATCAAGTTATAAAACTGTTAGGGATCCAACGTACTAATCTCAGCAAGTCACAAAAGACTTGGAGAAGTTACAATAATGTTCTAAATTCAAAGGTATCGTGGGGATCACAAAAATTTCCCTGAGGGCCATTACACTCTCAAAATAAGTAATAAATTAAGTTATGCCTTCTTGAATGATGTTCTTTTCGGTGTTTAGAAGTGATCTAAGTCTAATCTTTAGTGTTAAGAGTAGTCTATGTTTGTCTGACGTTTTTGCATATGGCTCTGTTTCTTCCTTGAGAACATGTGAAAACTTTTTTGATTGATTGATGTTATAGACATAGCATATCCATGATATAAATTGTTTGTGTGAAGATGACCTAAATTTTTTAGCTACAATATTTATTTCTTGTTAATTAAAAAATGATAAAATTCTTATGTAAAGCCTTGTGCATTTGAGCTAAAATAAATTTTAAGTTTAAAATATGTAGCATGCTGGTTGTACTAATCTGTGACAACTTTTTGTGAACACATGAGATTAACTAGGACCTATTTTTATCTTCTCGGTGAAGCACTTAACCATGTCAAAATATACTTTAAAATTGAATATGTGAACCTGTCTACTGTTTTGGAATGTCATAGCCCATTTGTAGATTGTACAGCGCTTGCTTGTATCCTGAAGTACATGTCGTCCTTCATCTTTTGTAGCAACCTGAATAGGAATTGGTGGTTGTTCCCCTTTCTAGAAAACATTGAACATTTACTTGTCTCTCTGATGAAAATGTTGAGTATAAATACATGCTTTTTTCAAGAAGTACTAAGTACTCATAAGCATGAATAGTATGTACAAAACACTAGCTTACTTGGCATACTAATTTATTTCAGTTTAAATGTAACACATGTGTCTCACTCATTCATCTCAAGTTTCTGTTCAATAGACCTGATAGTACACTTTCATTAGCTAATATTTGCAATCTTTCCAAGTAGCCTGCAATGACTAAAGCTTGTTTGAATTAATCGTGACATGAATTTAGTACTTAAGTCTTGTTTATTTTGAATAGTATGATGCCCTGTCAGCATATTATGTTACTTCTGATTTTGTAATTGAGTGTTCAACATTATAGCATGTCATCAGTCTGAATGAAGTCTAAAACTTGGGGTGAGATCCTTTTATCACCTACAAGGATAATGTGTATTCTTGTATTAAGATATTGGCATGAATTTGAATTTGAATTTGAATTTGAATCTGAGCTTGTAGTGCTTTGGTTATCTATGAGTCTGCTTCCTATGTTTCTTGATAGAACACATGTGTACAATCTGTAGTAGTCCTCAAGTTGCTAAAATATCTGAGATTATCATGACAATTTTCAATCCTTTCCTTAATTGCCAGAAATCTATTATAATTCCTAGAGTCTACTTTGAAATCTTTAAATATTGGTTTTAGTACTTGATGGATATTTTCAGCAAGATAAACTCACAGATGATTGATTGACCAATTATTTACCTTTATTATGCATTGAGACAGCAAATATGCCCTCGAATATTAAGATTTGTTTGGGAATAATCTGATTTGAACAACTTATATTCGTATATTTTTGGAGCAATTTCTATTAGATGATTGTCTTGTTTTAGTGCTAATCTTTTGAAGCTTTCCCTTATTGTAGTCTTGAAATAAGATCTTGCATTAGGCCTCTTGTCTTGACTCGGTCACTTGGTAACCTGTTAAATGAGTAGATGATATGTAGAAAGACCTCCCTAAACCTGGAATATCCTACATGTACACTTACCTATGTTTTAATATCACATGGATAACCTTTTCACTGCTAGTATGATCCTGAAGCTTAACTAACCTTGTCTCTGTTAGATACTATCTAAAGTAAGGGTTAATATTCAAAACCTAATTGTTTGAAATTTGTCCTTTGTGCTTTGCTTGAAAGTCTATCCAATTTGTTTAATAAGTTATAAACTAAGAAAACATGACTAAAATTGAAGTTGTACTCTTGTACTATCTAGTGAAACTAGCTAATTTGCTTTATAAAAATGGAAATCCATGATTTTACAAAGTTTTCATTTAACCTATAGGTGGAATGATCTGAGAAAAATAGCTTCAACTTTGTGAATGTTTAAAATACATGGATGCTTTCAATTTCATCCTTCTCGTACTACTGATCTCTAGAATCTACCACCAGTTGCTTAAAAGTTTTTTCTACTAATTTTCTTTGACATTTTATCCCACTGGCTATCTAAAATTTGCAGGAACAATTGTGCTGGTTCACTTCATATGAGGACATGTTTGATAATCCCAGGTTGTATTGCATAGGAGTAGGTAACTAATCCTTATTTTTCTTTTCTTTGCATGGCACCCTCTTCCGAGTAAATTGAGACTCTCATCTTTGGCACCCCTCCATTAAGACCTCAAGTGGATTCAAGACTTCAAGAGAAAAACAAGGAGAAGACCAAATTGGCCTAAGTCCAGACTCCAGGCTCACCCCTTAAAATCCTGTCTTTATTTTGTATGTTTATTTGACATTCTATTTGTCTAATACTAACACCTAGTCTAAAACAAATTCCCAAGGATGTAGCCTATTCTCTACTCTTTTAGTTTTTATAAATAATCAATTTATTTACTCAATTCATTTTGTTTTAGTTTCAAATACAAAAACCAATAAATTATCATATCTGTCATCTCGAATAGATTTCAACGCCTTGAGAAATTATCAAATTTGTTATAAAATATTCATAAAAAATCTTTCACTTTCAATTATGTTTTTTTCATAAGAATGGTTTTATTTCACAAATGCAGCCAAGGTATGCCTATTTTCTAAATCCAATTAATCTTTATTGGTTTTGCAACATAATAGCTACTTTCAAGTAATCACATTTTTAAGAGAGTTATAAAATTGGTATAACCCTTTTTACGGATGCTCCCAAGGTTTCTTAAAAGCCTTCCTCGGGACGTTATAGAATCCTTACTCAAATCTTGTAACTTTGAGTTTTGTTCCTATTCTCAAAGCTCAAAGTTAAATATTAAAATTCTCAACGTCTAAAAAATTAAGTGGCGGCTCTATTATTTTAAATTATTTCAAAATGTTCTTTAAGTTTTGAAATAGTTTAACACTTAGCCATTTTAAATTTTATTTTTCCCTTAAAATATTGTATTTTCTTTTTATAATAAGTAAAAAGTGAAGTAAAACAGAGTGTATGAGTGAATAGATATACGCTAGATGGAATGATTCTTCCAGAGCCACTTGGTGGATTTGGGTTCCTTGTCGCGTATAGGGGTGATCTCGGTGTGTGACATCAACCAAAACAATGAAGGTCTCAAAAGGACTGATGAATCTAGCTTAAGCTTTCCTTTATTCCAAGATCTCATCACACATTTCATAGATGACACCTTAAGAAACACATGATACTACTACATAAACTCTAGATCACAAAACCTCCAATTAATATAATTCTTTTGTCTACTCTAGGTTGTCACTAGTATACTTGAAATAAACTTTATGCTATTCATGAAGTCACACAAAAATCTATGCCCCAAGTCCAAACCTCAAAAAAGTTAACTACCTAAATGAACATCTACCTCCTACAATAAAATGCCCTGAACAGTGTCGTTTGAGTGCTGGAATGATATATTTTGTTGTATGAGAAATCTGTTAATGGAAAAAATTATTTCCAATAATCGCCGAGATTAATCAAAATACTTAAAGCGTGTCCTCCAATGCCTGAATAGTCGACTTGGACTAAGTATCTATCTAGGGATGAAATGGCATACTCATGCAAGATTGTGTTCCCATCTCATGTTGTATCATGCTCCAAAAGTGAGATATAAACTGAGTATCTCGATCAAAGATAATGGATAAAGAGACCCTGTGCAACGAACGAACTAACTCCTTGATATGCACTTTGGCCAACTTCTCAGCACTATAGGACATTTTAATCAGAATAAAATATGTAGATTTGGTTAATATATCAACTATCACACATATATATATCAAACTTTCCTAAGATCATTAGCAACCCAACTACAAAATCCATAGAGTTGTGCTCACACTTCACTCAAGAATGGGCATCCTCTAAAAAAACCCTTAGGCTATTGATACTCACACTTTACCTATTGAAAATTCATACACTTAGTCACAAAGTCCATAATATCCTTCTTCATGCCATACCACTAATAATTTTTCCTCAATTAGTGATATTTTTTTCCTTCCCCCGGATGTATGGAATACATAAAATAGTAAGGCTCATCTGAAAGCACCCTAACCAAGTCATTTACCTTTTGAGAATAAATTCAACCTCTAATCCACGAAACACCATCTTGGTTAAGAGTCTCTTCCATTTCCTGACCCCTTAACACTTTATCGAAAATCTGCAGGACCTCTCATCCTCGAACTAACTCCCCTTAATTTTGTCCATCAACAAGGATTGTGCCTCCATACAAGAAATAACTTTCCCATAATAATATATCTGCAAGCTTATGAAAATGTTATCTAGACTCTGAACATCTCTAGCCAATGGTCGCTCCTCCACTTGAGTCAATGCAAGGCTTCCCATACTAACTAACTTGCAACTCATAGCATCCTCTACCATATTGTCCTTGCTAGGGTAATATGGTAAAAAAATAATCCTTCAAAATATCCAACCACCTTTTCTACTGAAATTCAAATCCCTCTCACTGAAGAATATGGAAATCAATGAACACCTCAAATGCATCCCATAATTGTAATGTTACCACAACTTCAAATAAAACACCACTGCTACCAACTCCAAATCCTGAGTAGCATACTTCTTCTCATGTATATTCAAATGCCTCAAATTATAAGTCATAACCTTCCCCTACTTTATCAAAAAAGAACCCAAAATAACCCTTGAAGTATCACAAAACATGGTAAATCCCTCACCCTCTACAGATATGATCAACATAGTTGCAAAAGTCAATGAAATCTTGATATTTTTGAAGTTGTGTTTAGACTCATCAAACCACTAAAATACCAATTTTTTCTGAGTCAAACGAGTCAGTGGAGTTACATTAGAGGAGAATATCTAAACAAACATCCTATAATACCTACAAAACCCCATAAAACTCTGAATCTCAGTAGGTGAAGTAGGCCTCAACTATCCTCAAACGAGCTCTATCTTGGATGGATCAACCACAATGTCTTCCTTAGATACTGCATTTCCTAAGAATGTCATAGAACTAAGACAATATTCACTCAGTGAGAACTTCTCATACATCTTCTCATTGCTCAATTTCTATAACCTAGTCCTCAAATTTCATACATGATCTGCCTCACTCATGGAATACACTAAGATACTATCAAGGAACACAATAAAAAAAGAATCAAGGTACAGTCAGAATACGCCATTTATCAATTCCATGAATGTTGACGGGGCATTGATCAAATTAAAATACATGACTAAGAAATCATTATAATAACCTAATATGATGTTTATTTTAAAAACATTGCTTCACCCTAAAGCTTACTGTAACAGCCCTTACTTGATTCAAGATTAGAAATTATAGACTTGAGTAAGAAAAAGTCGTAAAAGTTGTGACAGGTTACCATGAGTTGAGTCACGACAAATGGAATGCATTCCACAACTCTAACTATAAACTCATGAGAAGTCCAACAGAAGGATTAAAATCCATATAAGTCCCCACAATTCATACTACAACTCAAGAAATAGAAACCACAATTTATACAGTGACTATTGGTACCCAAGCCCAACTGCTTGAAAATTTCATGCTTCATCCCATAAGTCATCCCACGACTTATGGTGTTCAAACCATGAGTCGTACTGTGACTCGTAGGATTTAATACCTGGAAACCAACAAATATAGTCCTAAACGATGAGTCACAAAGTGGAAACCATGACTCATTGTATCTTAGTTAGAATTCTAGTAACCAATTCAAAGATCACGACTCATGTTACGAGTCATATGTTGACTCATAGTAACTTGTGACAAATTTTTAGATTCTTTTATTATTTTCTCGGGGGTACTTTAGTAACTTCCCTTGTCCCTACTACATGTTATTTCATCCTTTTATACCCTTCCCCATTTTATATACCAAAGGTTATTTTTCATAACTCTTCAAAATTTAGAAAATTTACTCGAAAGAAAGTTAGAAGCAGTTCCCCAAAACTACGCTAAGGGTTATTATCCAAGGTCAACAATTATCTTTCTACCTCAATTTTTACTCAGGATATCTTTTCTAGATTAGGTATGTGGCTACTCAGTGAAGGTTCCTTTCACCTTCATTCCCAAAACCCTTATTTTCAAGAAAATATTTTGAGTTTTATGATTCTAGGGTTCAACCCCTAATTTATGATTTTTATCTTGACATTGATCCTGAATGTTTAGTTATGATCATTATGCACAGTTTTATGATTTATTCCATGACTATTACTCAATTCCATAAAATTACATTGAAAAACATGACCAAGTATAAACATAGTTTATGGAGAATTCATTAATTTTAGCATGCTTGAACTCTTAAGTCCCTAACTATAATTCTCATGAATGAATTTATAAAATTTATAAAGACTTATAAAACCCATGAGAATATGCATCATAGGATAGTCCATGTAATATAGAGCTCTGGCTTAACAACTTTTAGACTCAGGGCATCTAGATATGTTCTTCTGAAACCTGTTCAAAGATATGAGCATAGTACATGCTTTGGGAGAATTATTTAGCATCGAGTGGACTTGTGATTTTACTTGTTAGTGGAGGGTTATAATAAAGTTTCATAGACTGTATTAGAAGTGTGGTTTTCCTTTACTGTCTTTCTAAGGATCCTTAGTTTTATAGAATAGTCTCAACAGTGGCTAGTTAAGGCATCCCCTTCTTAGTATGGGGCTTACTGTACTAAATTCCATATTTCTTATAGCGTGATTTATGTCTTCTAGGAGAACCTCCCACTATATTTTTTACATTTAGCACTTGCATAGTTGCATTGGCCCAATTATTTTTTACTTAGTTATGATACTTTAGAAGATTAGTAAGAGATTCATGTTTTTAGCTTATAGAAAGGTTTTGGGTCATTAATTTCTAGACTTATGATATGATTTTAGCTTCTATCTCACACTTACTTTCTTGCTTTGTTATTTTTATATTCTTATGAATTGTGCATTATCTCACATACCAGTACATTCAATGTACTGATCATGTTTTGTGTTGCATTATTTTTTTACAATGTAGAGTTAGGTATTCCTCCTTATGAAAGCTTAGTTTAGGTACTACATATTATCCATATTGGTGATTCCTAATATGTTCTAAGATTGAGATATTCTTTATTTACTTGGTTCATTTTTTTTAGTTCTTTAGAAGTTAGCTGGGATTTGTCCCAATAACATAATCTAAGTTAGTAAAGCCTTCAGAAATTAAGTAATAGTATGTTGAGTCATGTTATGGATTTATGCTTATTTAACACTAATCCATGATGTTTTATAACTTCTTATATTATCCTTACTTCTATTGTTTACCAAACCATATTTATTCTTCCATTGTATATAGTAGTTAGTATCCATATATATATGCCAAGGTCCTATTTAGGCTCACTTGTGGGATCTGAGTGCCTTGTCCCCTCCACTGTATAGACTCGATGTTGAACAAAGTTAGTATCAAAGAACTAGGTTTAAGTTTTATATGGATGTCTAAAGACACATTTAGTAGAGTCAGTTTTATGGGTGTGTAGCTTGCCACTCTTATAACGGAGAGGCTAACAAACATTTAGGAAAAAGTATTACCTATTTCATGTCTTCTTTCGTGCTATGGGTTCTAACTAAAATCTCCTCTAATTAGTTCTCTACCCTATCGGATAAAACATGCCTCCCTTAGACAACCCACTCAATAGGCTAAGGAAGCACCTAACCTACTTCACCCGCTCAACCTAATCAGGAATTACTGTATAATTTATGGATGCTATCCAATTGTTGGCATAGGCAGTCACTACCGAAGTAATCCAACAAGTTGTAGCTCCTGCAACCGCAGCCCAGGTACCACTGTTTCTAAAATTTTTGACTTTGTTCTTATGAATCAAATTGAACGCATTGGTCAAAAGTTTATGAGGATCCTCAGAACTTTATTTATGAAGTGGTGAAGATCATTAATGTTATGTAGGTTAAGGGGTGGAGAGAGGTGATCTGGAATTCTACCAGCTCTAGGATGTGGATCACCTCTGGTTTACCCAATCGAATGAATGCAAAGGTGAACATCCTGCTCAAGCTACTTGGGAAGAGTTTATTGAAGTATTTATTGATAGGTTCCTTCACAAGGAAATAAAGGAGGAAAAGGTGGAGGAATGTTGAAGCTCATTAAACATTAAATGGCGGTCAACGAATATGGTCTTAGGTTTACATAACTGTTTAAGTATGATCCTGAGATGACTGCTAAGCATAGGGACATGATGAGCAGCTATGTTCATGATAATAATTATTTGGTAAAGAAAACCTATAAAACTACAATGTTAATTAGGAATATGAATATATCGATGCTTATTACTTATAGTCTCCAATGACTCCAACTTGTGAATTAATAATCTAGGGATCAATAAGAGTCTAACGATATAATTTATACTAATTTCTAGACTGGCCTAACATCGGAACTAAAATAGGTCCAAGCATGGCGTTCCTAGAAAAACCAGGAACCCGTGATCCAAAAATGAGCACAATTTGTCAAGGGAAGGGCTTCAAATCAGCCCAGGACAAATTGATTAAAAGGGGCAAAGGTGCTTTATGGAATTAAATGACGAATATCAACAAGGGAAAACTAGCCACAATGTAGAATGGTTCAAAGAATAGGAATTAATACATTAAACTCGGACATAACCATAATTCATAAGTTTTCTTAGTTTGGTTGACAATGGAGAAACCCAATTTTTTGAAATTAACAAGGAAAGAGACTTAGCGAGAGCGGGGGAATATAAGGGAAACCTTTGGGAATTTTCCTATAACACTTGATGAATTTTTTGTAGAGAATCACCACAGGATTTGAGAGAATAGAAGAAAATAAACTTTGTGAAAAGAATAAACTGAAGGGTGTGTAGTTATTTTTAATTTCTATAATTCTCATAGGGATGAAGTCGGGGTCGCTGGCACAACCAAACTGTCCCCAGGACTTCCATCGTTGGGCAGACCTCAGCCTGCTAGGAAAATTATTGCAGGGGTTGAAATCTTATTGCTAGTGTGAAGGGAGCAGAGGCGACACTCAGGCCATTGTGGAGACCTCGCTGTGCGACCCTACCTCTTGCTAGGGTAATTTGTTCCTGTAACTTCACAACAACTGCAAATCATGAACTCCAAGGGTCTAGAATAAGCATCTGAATCACATTTCAATAGCCAAAAATCTAAAAAGCAAGTAAACGACATTCTAGGTCTATTGAAATCATTGAAATGACAAACCGAGGTCATTTGAGAAAAAATAACCCCTAAAACCAAGAAATACTGAATTCGCACTAATCCACTAAGGTACTCAAAATGACACGGGGTACTCCAAGAAACACACCAACACTCTTACTAGCCCAAAATCACCATTCCAGATCTGATGGAAGTGTCTAAATTCCATTCTGACACTCCGAACACTGAAAGACCACCCAAGCTCCATATTAAGCCTTAAATGAATTGAAAAACCACAATTTAACACAAACTCAAAACAAAAACCCCGAAACACAAACTTAAGGTCCTTCTAGACATTGTTCGGCATTCCAGAGCTAACAACACTGCTAGAATTTGACCTTGTGATCATCTTGAAGAAAAGTTGACCAAAGTAAATGAGTACTTAGTTTAGGCTCTAAAATAGGCAAAGTGAGATAAATATCAATCGAGATGCCACAGAATATGGAATATCGGTCCCATCAAGTCATAAATGACTTGGGAAAACTACTGGAACACTCTAGAATATAAAACATTTCAATATTCTCAGAAATAACCATGAGGTTCATTACAATATCCACTATTAAAAAGTCTTCGAAAGTTAGGCAAAAGAAGAAAATAAAGTGAGAGAGAAAGTACCTGATGTCTCAAACAGCTGTGGGTACTTCTTCAGCATCTCACTCTCAATCTCCCAGGTAGCCTCCTCGACTAAACAGTGCCCCAACTGCACCCTAACAACTAGTATCTCCCTAGTCCTCAATTTCCTAACATCCTTCTCTATAAATTGTCATCGGTTCTTCAACAAATGATAGATTCTCATCCAACTGCACCCGAGTCTTTTCGGATAACATGAGACACATCCGAGATGTACCACTACAATATAAAAATATGGATCACCAGATGAATAAATGAAAACATAGGAGGTTGATCCAGACAGTAGGCAACATCATCAACTCTCTCCAAAATCTTAAATGGCTCAATATACCTTGACTAAGCTTTCCCCGCCGATCGAACCTTAAGACTCTGTGCTTATAAGACATACTTAGAAAGAATTTCTTACCAATTCCAAACTTTAAGGCACAAATTCTATGGTCTGCGTACCTTTTCTTCCTACTCTGTGATGCCCATAGTATAACCTGAATCAACTGAAACTTATCAAGAAAACAAGGCAACAAGTCTTAAGTTTGAACTCTGGTCTCAAAACCATCAAAGCAACAAATAGGCAATCTACACTTCCTACCATGCAATGCCTCAAATGGTACCATCTCAATGTGGATTGGTAGCTATTATCATATGAAAACTCTACTAAAGCTAAATGTTGATCCCAAGTACACCCAAAATACAACACACAAGCTTTCAACATATCCTCCAACTCCTAAATAGTCCGCCCAGACTGACCCTTAATCTGCGGGTGAAAAGTTATGCTTAACTGAACCTTAGTACCCAAATCTCAATGGATGGTCCTCCAAAATTGTTAGGTAAACTGTGTGCCTCAACAAGAAATTATAGACATAAGAATCCCATGCAATCAAACAATCTCACATATATAAATCAAAGCAGAAGCTCAATATTATAAGATGAGTAACTAGGAATAAAATGCTGACATATTCAGCCTATCAACAATGATGAAAATAATATCAGGACCTTTTCTAGTCCGTGGTAACCCAGAAAAAAAGTCCATAGTCACACACTCCCATTTCAAAGTCAGAACAGGAAGTTTCTACATCAAACCACCTGGCTATTGATACTCATACTTTACTTGTTGGAAGTTCAAACACTAAAAACATACTTAGCGATTTCCCTCGTTATTCCACTCCACCAACATAGCTGATGTAAGTCACGATACATCTAAGTTGTATCCAAATGCATCTAATACCTAGAGCTATAAACCTCTCATAAAATCATTCGAACGAACTTACCAACATGCGGCACATAAATGCGGCCATCGTATTGAAGAACCCCATGAGAACAAATAAAAGCCTTGTCAGCCTCTGACTAAAACCTAGTCACAAAACAAACAAAGTTTTGATCCTCAAACTGATGTTGTAGAATCTGATCTAACAAAGAAGATCTAGCCTCAACACATGCCAAAACTCTAGTGGAGTGGATGAATCGAATATAATCAATCGACTAGCCAAACACTAAAAATCCAATGCCAACAGCCACATAAAACTTCTAAGGCTACCAAGCTACAAATATAGACCGACTTCTTGCTCAAGGCATCTACCACTATGTTTGCCTCCCTGGTAGTAGAGGATAGTGATATCATAATCCTTCAGTAACTCAATCCATCTCTGATTCTGGGAATTTAACTCTCGCTGGCTCAAAATGCACTGAAGACTGTGATGGTCAGTATAGATCTCACATTTTTGACCCATACAACTAATGCCTCAAAATATTGAGCGCAAAAACTACCGTCGCAAACTCCAAGTCATGAGTAGGGTAGTTAAGCTCTTGAACATTTGTTTCCTCTATGCATAAGTGATAACTTGACCCCGATACATCAGAACATAACCTAAACCAACACCAGATGTGTCACAATACATGAATAAACCCTGACCCTTAACTAGCAAAGTCAAAGCTGGCACTGAAGTCAATACCTCCTCGAGCCTCGAAAAGCTCAACTCACAATCCTAAGAGCACTGAGAGGCCACATCCTTCCTGCTCATCTTAGTCAAAAGTTCTACAATTACTGAAAAACCCTCGACAAAACATTGGTAGTAACCTTACAACCCACTTGAATCTACTTTGTCAGATATTGGCCGAGACTAATCATGCACTACCTGAAATTTTGCTAGGTCAACTTTAATCCCATCCTTAGACACTGCATGCCCCAAGTATGCAACAGACTCATACCAAAACTCTCTCTTTGAGAACTTTTCATTAGGTCGGTGCTCTCTCCTTGTCTGAGGTATCACACTTAAATGCTGCTCATGATCAAATTTACTTTGCGAATACACCAAGATGTCATTGATGATTACAATTACAAACAAGTCCAGGAAGGACTTAAACACCCTAAGCATTAAGTCCATAATTATTTTTGGGGCATTAGTCAAACCGAAATAAATAACCAGGAACTAAAGAATTGCCATAATGAGTCCTAAATGTTGTCTTTAGAATATTCTCTGTCTAAATCCTTAACTGAAAGTAACCTAACCTCAATTCTACTTAGAGAACACTTTTATACCCTGAAGATGATTAAACAAGTCATCAATCCTCGACATAGGATATATATTCTTAACTATAACTTTTTTTAGCTGGAGATATTTGATGCACATCCACATAGTACCATTTTTCTTTTTAACAAAAAAGATTGGCGCACCCTATAGTGACACACTTGAATAAACAAATCTCTTATCTAATAAATCTTGGCGATGAACCTTCAACTCTCTCAACTCTGCAGGAGCTATACACTAAGGAGAAATAAATATGGACCCGGAGCCCAGCTCTAAGTCAATAGCAAAATCAATATCCCACTCGAGTGGTAGACTTAGTTGGTCAATGGTAAATACATCAAGAAATTAAAAGAACAGACTCAAGACCAGGAGTTTCAGCCTGAACATTGCCAATGTATGCTAAGTAAGCAAAAAAATCACTCCCCACTAACCTCCTATATTGAAGAAAAGAGGTGATCTCTGTCATACGCAACTACTAGAACCCTTCCACATAATAGGAGATGCACTAGGCATGGCTAAGGTAACTGTCTCAGCATAACAATCCAAAATTGTACAATAAGAGGACAACCAAATCCATGCCCAGTATAATATCAAAATCCTATATAACTAATAATATCAAATCAACTGTAGTATCCATCTCAGCTGTAGAAGTCAAACATGATTTGATAACCTGATCCACTACTAAAGAATCCTCTAGTGGGGTAGCAACACATTTAAATAATGATAACATCTTATTAATCAACCAAAAAACTAGGTGAAAAAAAAGTAGACATAAGAACTAGTGACTCCAGAGTAAAACAAAGCTTATACGGGCCTAGAACACATAGAAATCATACCTATAATCACTGCATCTGAGTCTTCCACCTCTAGTCTAGCTGGAAAAGAATAAATTTTTGATTACTACCAGGATGACCACAACTGTGACCACCACCACCACGTTCTCCACCACCACGGGAACTTGCTTGTTTCCTACCTCTAGCTGGTGATGACACTAATCTCAACGGCTAAACCTACTAGGAATCAATCTGAATAGTACACTGCTGGGGGCATGTACTAGAAAATTGATCCATGATGTCGCACTCAAAACAAGGCCTTGATGGCCCACTCTGACAAAAACCCCAATCAAAACTTGTTTGACCACCACAGCGGGTAGATAAAGAACCATGAGAAAAATATGTTGGGGATGGTGGACGAAAACTTTGCTGACATGGTGTTGAAATCTATAAATAAACCTAAACTGGCTTCCTAGACTGGCCCTGGACATAATGTCACTGACGAAGACCCCTAGAATAAGACCCATTATAACCAACCGATGCCCTTGTCTCTTCTAGTTGTGATGATGCAACTCATGATAGGGGGCCTCCATGGAGTTAGCATGATCTACCATGTCCTCAAATAGTCAACAATCAAATACTAGCCACAGCCTCATCGAGCCTATCTCTCAAACCATAAGAAAATTTACAGACTCTTTTTGCCTCATATGGCATAAACTCCACACCATAAACTAAGATTTGGTGGAATCGAGCCTCATACTCAGCCACCTACATCAATCCCTACTCAACCTTTCTAAAATCCTAAGTTAAGCACTCTCGCTCAGCCCTCGATACAAACTTCCTCTTAAAAACCTCATAGAATTCGGCCCAAGTCAGTTGAGGTGAACCTATTGGTCTGCATACAACAAAATCCCTCAACCACTAGTTAATTATATTATGCATCTGGTAGGTGGTGAAAGCCATGTTGTAGGTCTTTAAAACATTGAGGTTCTTCAAACTCTCTCTAAACTAATAACTTAACTGACGTGCAGCTTTCCCTAGAACTCCAGTGAACAAAGGCGGATCCTACCTCAGGAATCTAGTTAGGAGCTTCTACGCTGAATTTTTCATAGTTGCCAGTAACTCAACTGCAGGAGCAACAATTAGTACCAGAAGGAACTGAATAGGTGTAGGAATATCTATTGGGGGAATAGGTTGAACTGCATGCAAATGATGAATAGGAGGAACTGGCTGCACTGGAGGAGCTACAATTATAGTCTATAACCCTAAAATGGGTGTTTGTGTCCCTTCAGTAGGAGGACTACCATACGCACTGACTAACTACAAGAGAATTGTGTGAATATATAGAGTAGATGATGGAATAGGTGTTGGAATTTGTGTTGTAGGCACTGTTGGAGTCTCTGGAGTGAAACTAGAATAGTCACCCCCACGGGTGTTGTAGCATGATTTCGAGCTATCTGTCGCATTGTTGTAGATTGTGCACATGACATATGCAAAATAGTGAAGACAATAAATGAAAACTTTCAACATCTAGGATGTGTGCAGGAAGTGATATTCAAAAGAGAAGTCCATTCCTACATATCACTATAGCCTCTCGAAGATAAGCCATAGACATCTCTGCGCCAATCCCCAAGAATCTACTAGACATTGGCTATGTACACTGACACAAGATGAACCTAAAGCTCTGATACCAATTTTTCATGACCCGATTTGTCAGATCATGATAGCACCTAATATCCAACCAATAAGACAACCAACCCTATAACCTGAAGCAAAAGTGGAGGGCTATCCTAAAAAATAGAAGAAAGCACAAGTGTAATAACAAGATATAAATGAAATGAAATATGACCAATAGTAGAATATAAACATAGAAGCAATAAACTCCCCAAAAAATGGTATTAGTGTAAATAAAACAGATCCTCTAAGTACAGAGTGTAAACAAAAGTCTAATATAACTATGTCTCTAAAAATACGGTAGATAGAAGTCCAATCCAGAGAGAGATTTAGATCAACTGGACATCAAGCTCACCCTATATCTCTGAAAGTACAAAAAATTAGGCACGAATAGAAATTTGTGAATCAACATTGGGCAGTAGTACTCGGATCTGCACAATGGGAACAAGTGTAGTATGAGTACAGGTGATCACAGGCAGATTTACCTGCCTATAAGCCATATAACTTGTACTAATCTACTTTGTTTTGAGAATAATTGCATAATATATAA
>JBDJHY010601950.1:0-16426 GCA_039654485.1 Withania somnifera | reverse complement strand
GACATAGGATGTCGATCTCATGATTATATAAGTTGATATACTTATGTGTTGTTGATATGTTGTGCATTCATGACACAGAGAGACCGAGCCTAAGGCTTCAATGAGAGTGCATCAGGGCTGGGTAGTATCGCCTTCTGATTATGAGACTTGATAGCTAGCGGACAAATTGATGATAAAGATCCAAAGAAGATGATTTGATGGTAGAATTTCATGAAAATATAAAGAACTAAATGAGAACACAGTAATAACAATATAAGTAATTGTCTTTTGCTGGTTTAGTCTCGACATGGTATCGAGGACCCTGTAACACTATTTTTACCTGTTTTAGTCCAGGCTTCACCTCCTAGCATCAGGACTTACATATATATCTATTTTTACTAATAAATGATAGGACTTGAGACTGATTCCATTCGGTAGTAAGTACAACACTAGGACTTGAGACCTTCGTTGTACGACAGTGAATACAGCTTTTTAACACACATGGTTCTAGTGGTTGTGGAGACATGATGATAACTATTATTGATGACCATAGGTAATACTATCACACACATATATACATCAGTGTGGGACGCCTTGATTTGCCGAGTATGACTATTTCTGATATGAACAGATTGATTTAAGGCACTGTGTGCCGGAGGAATAACACTGATATGAGGCACTAGATACTGGAGGATAATACTATTGCGGGGCACTTGGTGCCGATTGTGATTCATTATGGTTCTAAATATGGGATGTGAGGTTTTATGACGATCATGTGTTTGTTACTTTTCGACACTTGTTTTCTTTAGTGTGCTCATAGACTGGATAGGGAATCTATGGGTGAGTATGTTGTGTGTATGTTGTGCTTCCCTATGGGGGACTAGTCAAGGTTTAATTGCGTTACTTTATCATTCATATTACTGCTTAGCTGTTATTATTGGTTACTTGTTGCTTCATGTTATGTGGGATTAGTTCTCATTACTTCTGTTTTTTTCAATTATCCTTTCACTTGAGGTTACTGGTATATCGACCATGTTCTATCCTTATCTTCCTTAATTCTCATTTATTGTGTATAATTTCACATTTGTTGTTGCAAGGATACCGGGTACGTTCTCTTCCAGTACCTGTGATCTTGTTATGTGATTAGGTAGCACTATCACTCTATGTGATACTTGTTTCGTACTTGAGTTGCTAGTTTCCTGTACTGTACTATTTGTTTCTATGACCCTTTTCCTTATAGTTTATTATTTACTGCTGTTATTATTGTTATGCACTCAGTGGGCCTCGAATCCTACTGAGTATAGGTTTCTTCGGTGACTTGTACTCATACTACACTTACACTTGTGCAAATTCGAGTACAGGTTTCCATTCATGATACACAGATCGTTGTTCGTTCAGATTCTATTCTTATCGGAGATTCAGGGTGAGCTTGGCATCCATCTTGTTCCTGCTTCTCTTTAGACTTATGTTTTATTAATCTCCATTGTATTTTGGAGACATATCGATACTATATTTACTTCAGTTTTATCATTCTGTACTTAGTGGTTCGTTCGACATTGATATCAGGTTTTGAGTGGTTATTTCATTCTTAAATAATTTCGTAAAATTATTATTTTCTTGTGACTTTTGATATTCTTCCGCATTTAATGTAGTAGTCCTTCGCTTCAGCTTCGGACTACGGGGTTTGGTTCTCTTACTGGTGGTATAGTAGGTGCCATCATGATCCGCAAAATAGGGTCGTGACTTACTTAGCCTACTAAATCTCTCCTCTTACTCTTCAAACCACTGAAAAGTCATCTTCTTCTGAGTCAGTCTAGTCAATAGGGCCATAATGGAAGAAAAACCCTAAACGAATTTCTGATAATTGACAGCTAAACCATCAAAACTACAAATCTTACTGGGAAAAGTAGGCCTAGTCCAAGATCTAACTGCCTCAATCTTGGGTGGATCAACCATAATTCCTTCTTTGGACACCACATGTCCTAAGAATGCCATAGAAGAAAGCTGAAACTCACATTTCAAAATTTTTGCTTATAGTTTCTCTTCTCTCAACCTCTAAAGCACAATCCTCAAATGTTGTACATGAGCTACCTCACTCTTATAATACAAAAAAACATCATCAATAAAGTTTATCATGAACGAATTAATATAAGACCAAAACACCTCATTTATTAACTTGATGAACGTTTGTGGGGAGCTAGTCAGCCCAAATGACATAACTAGAAATGCATAATGTCTATAATGGGTACTGAAAGTCATCTTAGTGATATCCAAAGACCTAATTATCAACTGATGATAACCAAAATCAAATTAATCTTAAAAAATATGGCAACACCCAATAATTGATCCAATAAATAATCAATCCATGGATAGGGATACTTATTCTTAATGGTAATCTTGTTCAGATTCCTGTAGTCAATACATATCTGCATAAACCCATACTTTTTCTTCAGAAAAAAATAGGATCACCCTAAGGTGTCACACTCGGTCTAATAAATCCCTTACTCAACAAATCTTTCAATTATTCTTTCAATTCCTTCAACTTTACTGGGTCTATTTGATAAGAAGGAACATATATGGGCTTAGTGCCCACCTTCAAATCAATACCAAAGTCGATATATCTGCCAGGAGGAATACTTAGAAGATCAGTAGGGAAGATATTTGGAAACTCATAGACAATTGAATATATTCTAAAGAAAGAGTATCAAAACTCATATATCAAACGAAGACTAAATAGGAGAGACATCCTCTCTCAATTTATATTGTAGCATGAAGGAAGGAGATCATTCTACTAGGATAAGAACTGCTAGAACCTTTCCACGCTATCTTCAGAATACTAGGAATATCTAAAGTGATGGTCTTGGCATAAAAATATAAGACTGCATGATTTAGAGAAAGATAATTCATACCCAGAATAATACTAAGATATACCATATCCAGAATAATTAGGTCTACCCAAGTATCATACCCTACTATAGTAATAATATAGGATTTCTACTCCCGATTTGCTACTAATGAATCACCTATAAGTGTAGAAATATGAATAGGCATAGGTAGGGAATCACTTATCATATCAAATCTAGAAGATTTTTTTAGAAATAGGTAGAAACATAAAAATAGGTAGATCCAAGATCAAAGAATACTTATTCAGGTCAATGGCACACTAGAAGAATACCTATAATAACCGCATCTAAGGCCTCTACCTTGGGATTACCCAAAAAGGAATAGCACTTATCCTGCCACTATTGAATGGAGAAACTCCCCTACCATCACCTATAGTAACAATAGCTCAACCATTACCTATACTAGAAGTTTAACCACCTCTACTAGAGTATACTTTTCCTCGACATCCTGTCGGAGGCGCTGGTGCTTTAGATGAATACTGATAAATATATTGGGGATCCTACCTTTCCCCTCTTGGTAAAGATCTCTGAAAATATCTCGAATCTCCCCCACCCCCAAGTATAAACTATCTCAATGACATAGGTTTCTTAGATGAATCAGAAGACCACTAATAACATTGTGGCCTGACTTTCTCTACTAACAGCCATGAGAAGCCTAACCTAAACTGAAAGACCCATGAATTGCATAACCTCTCCCATATGTCTTCATCACGACTTGAATTGGTCTTTGTCAATAAAATGAACCACCCATCCTTAAAAAACTCTACATTTGGATAAAGTACCAAAAAACTAACAAGATAGGAGGGCTTCTTACCTCTTCGAACCCTCTTTCTCCATAAGCTCAACCTCTTCAACAGTCTTAAATACCTCTTAAAAATACAATCTCTATAGATCCACTTTAAACACAGCAACACAGAGGGTATAAGTGAATCCCATAAAACCTATGAACCCTCTCACCTAGGTCTGAAAGAAGTGATCTAGCATATCTTGACAAGTCAAAAAAATGGGTCTCATACTCATCCACTATCATATCTCCTTGAACCAACTTCTCAAACTTTAATATACTTCCTTCTCTCACACTCTAAGGGATATATCTATCACACAAAGCATAGGGAAACTCCTCCAAAGTAACTAGAGGAGATCCAGCTTGTTAGTCACTCAAGTATGATTTCCACCATTAACGTGCAGGACCATGCAACTATAAAGTGGTATAAAGTAACTCATGTGAGTCTGCCAACTTAATTCTCTCGAGTGATCATGACAAGTAAATAGGAACTCATATGCCTCATCAACCCCTCTACCCTGAAACTGAGGTAGATCATCTTTCTAAACTTCTTATAGAGACATAACTCATCATTAGATAGTGCAACTCTAGGGTCTTCAACACACGATAACGATATCCCATCATCTCTATGAACCATTGGTGGCTGATCCACGAAAACTTAATTCTTCTTCTACTCTAGCTTATACACCCTGAGGTGTACTAGTTGCACCCCTACTCCGCACCAAACTCTACAACACTTCTAAAACTCACAATAAGATATAAAGCTTTTGTGCATAAAAAATATCTAGAAGTTCCTACCTTTTTTTCAACATGAACCTTAAGCTTTTGGAAGGCTTCACTGGCCTATCCCTTCACTGACGCGAAAAATCGAGCTCTACCTCAGCGCTGTACTCGGGCTCATCCCTGACCTCTACCTCTGGATGGTGTCTTATAAATAGAGAGAGGACAACCTTATCTCTAGCTACAGATCTGGTCCTCCAAATTTGTCATAGAATAAACCACACCTCAAAAGCCAAATGAATAATCAACACAAGATAAGGATGAAAGAATGAAAGGGAATATTACTTAAAAATTTCATATCTTATTAAGATAAGTAACGAATGTCTCTTAATTGATCCATGAGACTACTAAATTTTACTTTTACTCTATGAGACCTACGTACCTATTTCTCTAACACCAACTTTTCATGACTAAAACGTCTAAGTCGTATTAGCAGAAATCCTAATCCACCTTAAAAGGTAACCCTAGACAAACTATATGGGTAAATGCAAAAAATAAAGAGTTAGCAAGAAGAAGAGAAGGTACAATACAAAAATCCAACCTAATAAAACATCTTGAAAATCTAAAGTTACTATATAAAAGCCACTATAGAATAAATACAACATCTAGAAAATTTAGATAAGTCTCAGAATGTCTACATTCTCAAAAAGAAAAAAATACATAAATTTAATGAGTCTTTGGTGTTTTTCAAATGAAAAATAAGCTACCTTGATTCTTTTAAAATTGAGCCTCAGACCTTGATTAGGAAAATCAAATCAAACTACACTAGGCTCCATGCCTACACAAACTGTAAAAAAGCAGGACAAGTACCAAAAATACTATGGGTACTCAGTAAGTATCCCTATTGGCTCTAAAATAAAGCGGTGATGAGCACCAAATATCCTGACACACCAACCATAATACTTCCATAATACCAACCTAACAAACAAAAAACTAAACAATAGAATATTATTAGAAATACAAATATAGGGAATATGGAGATATCAACAATAAATTATATCATCAAGATAATCCATAACAACTGATCTCAAATCAAACTAATATAAAACCTAAAATAAATCATCATTGTCCAACTCATAAGATAAAACACCAATATCAAACAAAATTGAATCCAAAATGAATTTCAAGTGTAATAATGTCATCCTTAGCCCATTCAGGGTTAGGCATCCCTTATCAAGTTAGTTCATAATCCATGAAAAATCCTACTATTTGTGCTATGGCCTCATGAAAGAAGTCCTTAATTCCTCGATTAGTCCCCAACACACAAGTCCACTTTTGGTGCCAAAGGTACATACTGTGAGCGGAAGAAAAAACTTGTGGGATGGATTCTAACTTGAATAGGGAAGGTAAATAAATCATCAATACCAGTTCATAACAATCTCATGATACTACCACTTTCAAGATCAACCTATCTATCTAAACTAATTATCAATTAAAACTTTCTCAAAATTGCTCATTATATTTAAAAGGTTCTTTCCATGTCAATTTCATGAGAATGTTAGTAATCTAACCTTATGGGGACCATATAAAAAGTATAGTAATCTCATTAAATTGGACATCTTGGGCTCATAATATCGTCCAATAACAAGTAAGTGGGCCAATTTAACATCAACATCAAGTGAATGTAAATAGGTAATCCGTATCAAATATCATTAAAGAATATGAACTCACCAATGTACATAGGCCAATATATGTATAATGCAATGCAATGCCAAGCATGTTTGTCCCATATGCCTTAGAAGTACTAGAAATAGTACATCAATCCTTGCTTTCATATCATAACTCATCTACAAATGCTGGAATCACACCTCGACCCTTGATTTTCATATCATATATCCATTTCATGAAACTGTCAGAAATCACACAGTACCATGACCGTGCCAAAAATAGAACATCAGCCCTGACTTTTCAAACCATACTCTTCTTTGTCTTTATTTCTTATTTATTTATTATGAACTTGCTGTAAATCATACCTCAGACCTTTTCTTTTATATTATATTATCATGTGCCTTAAAAACCATATTCCGTGTTAATAATCAATATATATCAATGAATAAAAAATATCATATGTAATTCATGGGAGGCAATAGCACTCAATAAATCAACAAGGCCACTCATGGGCATAACATCAAAGAGGAATCATATGAATTCAACTAAAGCCATTCAATGGCATAAAATCATGTAAGGTTATAATCAAATAAAAATATCCATATTTGGGAACCTTATGTCTATAGAAATATCTTAATTCAATAGCGTACTGAAATAATCAATGAGTTCATAACCATTTTTATTTATTTATTTTAACTTCGCGAGTTTGACTATAGTATACTGGCAAAAACTTGTCACTTCATCCACATGGACACCCTCAAATATTACCTAATACTCTCAGTTACAAGAAATTAACATACAAGCATCAAGGACACTTTGTAAGAGAGTCAAGAATCTCCGCTTATCTTAAAGTGATGAAAATAAATCAATCTTCGACCTTCCTTTTAGGCAACGCCTTCGAATCTATGAAATTTATTCAAATATGTATTAAGCATGACAAACTATGAACAACGATTCCAATATTTATATTTTTAAAATTGGGTCCAAAATCACCCTTGAAAGTTCAAAGTCGAGGCATAAGGGTAAATGAAATTTTCTTAAAAAATTATGTTACCCATGTTTTGGGAAACTCAAATATAAAATTTAATTGAAAAAGAGTAGAAATTGACCATTAAAATCCCTAACTACCAAGTCAAGTTTTTTTCTTCAAAAATCCCCTAAATTTACACATAGTGTTCACTAATTTTGATGTTAATATTATAAAATAATCAATGGATAATGAAGAACCAGTGACTACAAAGCTTACTATAGAATTTTTCCTTGAAATCTATCTTAGAAAATGCCCAATATGATTTTGGAAGGTCCAAAATGGCATATGTGGAAAAAGGAAATGTACAATGACATTAAGTCACAGGTCATTAGAAATAGCACACCTATGCAATCTTGATGTGATGTCATGCGATCGGATGTATTTACTGAGGACCCACTAGAAGAGAGCTTACATGATCACAATATGTACTCATGTTATCACTATGAATAAAATCCTCATCCTACACAATCACATCTACAGTCTTTGCGGTTGTGACAACTGGTGCTAATGTAACAAAACTTGAACTCTTCGATAGACCCTTAAAATTCATTTAGAATCTCGTTAACACAAATCATATATTCTATACCATTAAATTTGATGTTTAAAAATTAATGGAATTATTAAAATAGAAATTTAAAATCTCCTTGATCCGATATCAACCAAGGCCAATAATAATGGAAACTTTACCCAAAATAACTGAAATGCCTCTGCGACCTCCAAAAAATTAGTCAAACCATATTCAAGATAAAAAATGACCTCTTGAATCCAATAGAATCAACAAAATTAGAATTCAACTGTCCGATCATCTAATATTGACCAAAGTCAAAATTTTGGCCTTAAAACTCAAACTTATTTCATCTAACAGTCTAAAATCACCATAAAAATCCCAAATGGAAAACAATGATCTTTCTAGACTAATTTTCATATTCTAGAGTGGATATAACTAATGTAATCCTATTTTAAGACTCGAAACTCTCAATGATGATTAAAGATAACCTTCTAACTTAAGGGCTTCCTAAACACTCCAGGTTCAAATCCAATCATATAGACTAATAAAAACTGATTTGGGAAAACTATCTAGAAGAGAAATATGATGATTTTATAAAGAGTGCCAAAAATAACCTTTAGGATCATTACAATACTTTAAGAATTTGATGGGTATCTTTTTTGGAATGTGATAGTGATAATAAGACTGTTAATGATATGTAACTGGCTGGTTTTATTTGACCTTGATTATATACTTGTTGTTTGGGGACCAATCTTGATGTGCTTAAGTACTAGTGAATCCCATAGTGAAAATACCATAAGGTAGAAACAATAATGGGTCTACCCTTATACGTTGCTAAGTGTGATGGCGTATTTACAATCGATTAGTGTTAGCGGTATAGGGTTAACTTGGCTTGAAAATGATGTGATTTTCGTATGAAAACTATTTAGCTAGTGTTATATTTGGAGAAAGTTTTACTTGAGGACTTATGCATTAAGACAAGTCTTGAGGAGATGATTTGATTGTTGACTTAACCTCGTGGTTGATTAGTGTGCTTAAAACTTCTAAGATGCTGGTTGATAGAGGGAACTCTCATAGAGTAGTAATCCCTATGATGGTGGTAATTCAAAATCAAATGAATTTTTTACGCCCATATAATAATTAATAATGGCCCTTAATTGGAGAGTATAAGTGATTTGTTAAATGACATATTTGATCTTGCCTTTGTAATATGATGGAACTAGGTTGGTATTGTTTATGAGTAGTTACAATATAATGATTTGATTAGTATTAGCAATGTTGTAGATAAGAATGTATAATAGGCATTAATTTTTATAGTATCTCTATGGCTAATAGTTATAAGTATGTGTATGCTATGAGAAGGTTTTGTTGCCACCTATGTATGGTTGCAAAAACTAAGCTTGAATTGTGCTTGATCTTGAGGTGAAAAGGATAGTGGTCTTAATATGTTGATGCTAGCTTTATAGAATGAATATAATATGCTTTATTGAGTGCATGCAAGTATCTAAGTTATGTTACTTGTAAATAGTATGGTGACTTAGATATGGTCAAGATGTAGATTTTCATGTGGTAGTCTCGGCTAGAAACTGATTCATGTGTCATAGGGCAAGCTTGTGTGATAGTAGATTAGGTGTGACTTGTCTATGTTGAAATTTGACTAGCAAACCCATGTGGAATCCCATAGAACTTTTTGAAATCAGTTTTGGAGCTTTAAAACTCCAGTAATGATGATTACTTCAATAGACTTGTAATTTGATATCTGAAATAGGATTTTTTGTTGTAAAATGTGAGTGCCTAGGAGATGGGTGGAACTCACTATTTTTAGAAATAGTAATTATTGACGTGGTCCACCGCAGCGGTCAGCATTGCAACAGAGAATTTTCTGTCATAGTAGAACCGCCAAAGTGATAACCACACCGCTGCAATGACAATTGCCACAATTTCATATTTAGTTTGATTCTTCGAAGTTCATTCCTCATCCTTCGGTTGAGTGAAGAGATAATGAACCTTAGATGAAAACAATGTGATTTTTGGGTGTTGTCCTTCTTCTCAGTTAATCTTTTAACTCTTTTTATCTTGCTTTAAGTCATAAAAATTGGGATTGAGACTTAGATCGCAGTAAGTAAATAAGTGATTCATGAGTAAATGTTTAGCTCTATGTTTTATTCATGTTCAAAATTCTTCTTGTTTAAAAAACAATTACTTGTGTTGGGTTTTCAAAGAGTCACCACTTGGTTTTTATGAAAACACAATAAACCATTTAAAAATTATTCAAAAGACTTAATAGGATTTTTTTTTCGAATTACAGAAATCTGGGTAAGAGGTTTTTATTAACTTCCCAAGAAAGTCTTTAACGCACTTGGAAAGTTCCGCTAATTTATGGATGTCCTTTCTTTTATAAACCAATTGGTTGATTAATTATGAAAATGTTTGTTTTACTTGTGACAATATTTATGATTTCAAAACCATAGAAAAAAGTATAATTTTTTGATTAACAAGGAAGGGAGACTAGTAGGGGACTTAGACTAAGTTTCAATTTTTTTTTACAAACTAGAAACACACATGAGAAAATAGTAACAAAAACCCAAGTAAAGAGATAGAGAGGGTTTCGACTTGGGATTCGTCCAAGTCACTTAGACCCGGTTCTCCTTATCTATGGGCCTTAAAGAGAACCAAACTCAATACTTATGGGGTTTGACCCATTCCGCATCCACTTGTCCTAACTCTAGAAAGTTTGGGTTTAGCCCATAATATCGAAATAATAAATAAAACTTATTGAATAAATAAAAAATAAAAAAATAAGGATGAAAATAAATAGCTGGTCTTTGATCCTAAAATGCTGCTGCCCCTGCTTAATGGGCTCGACCCAATTTATCTCTTTTCATCCATTTATCTTCGGTCCATATTGGACTTGAATGAACTTGACTAGATGTTGGGCTTCGGTACCAAGTGGAGATGAATCAAGTGGATTCGGATAGGGGGTCATGCAAAGAATGGATAAAGGATTAGGAACCAGTGCACACCATAATAGCTAAGGGATGTTAACACAAATTGGCCAAAGAAAAAGAATTTCGGTAAAAGAAGCAAGCAAGCACTATTAGGCGTTGTCCTATTTTAATGTGTTATCATTAAGTTATAGCACAACATGAAATAAGGGAAACATTTATCCAACTTCAAGAATGCAAATCATCTTGAAAAGAAAAAATAACTATCCAAAGATAACAAATTATGAGGACCTGATTTAGACTCATCATGAAACAAACTTTGGAAGGCCAAGTTATCCAAAGATTCAATCAGTTCTCCTGAAACCAACCAAGGAATTTAAGAATAGAGAAACATTCCAAGAGTTCTACAATCAGCATTAAAGGACCAACAAGTTTCGCTTGAAAACAGACCATCCCTACTCCTATGTGGTTTTAGTCCTAAAATGTTTCAAAGGCATACCGATTATACCAAAAAATTGGCTAAGTCTCACCCATGTGATCAACTATTTTAGATAGTAGACAAGCTATGAAGAAAACTACAAGGTTGTGCCATGCTAGGAAGGTTTATATACTGATTTTAGACACTAGTCCCGCAAAATTCTCACCTGACATATTTGCTTACTTTACGTAAAATTATAGATAAGGCAGCCACTCAAACGATACTTACATGCACATGGTAAATGATAATAAGCGAGCAACAATAACATACAAACATGAAACTAAGGGCCAGCAACTAGTTGAGGAATATAACAGGAAACTTTTACCTCACACAAGAAACCAGTCTAAACAATAGGTTCAAAATTTATGCTGCTAACAATACCTCTGACCCATCTTGGATTTCTTTTTAGCATGCTCATTACAATAGCTTTATCATGAAAATACTCAGCAAGCCAAAGACACCAAACATGATATAGCCTAATACCCACTAATTCTCCCATATTTCTTATTAGGGAGGCTAGCAAAGCACTAATTCAATAGATAGCCTAAGTAGTCACAAAGTCTTCATTTTGTTTTCACACAAATGAACAAGATTTATAGAAAATCCCCAAAATCAGAAGGCATTGAAAGAAACTCAAAAGTCGGATAGGGATTAAACAATGTTTCAAGGAACTAGAACCATAAGAGAGTTTTCTTATCTTAGGCCTTATCTAGGAAATAGTTAAGAGGATACTTTCAATATCCATTCACGAATCCTACTTGATATAGAGACCAAGGAGACTCATAGGCATAAAAAACTCAGCACTTCCAGACAGAGACAAATAATCTAGGATTAATCATGTTGTAACTTTAAGAGGGCACACTAATGCAAATAAAGTTCATGATAAGCAGGCTACAAGAGACTTTTACAAATCTTGACACCACACAGAGATGTTAGGCAACATGTTACAAACAACTTGAACAAGAAAGCTCCAAACTTTGTCATCAAATCAGTCTGAGAACCTAAATATGCTACTATCATTGACCTTGATAGAAAGATAATCTAAACATAGTTGAACTTAAACACATTAATGAACTCATGATCAAGAACTCCCAAACACTTATTCAGGACATCAGAAATCAATCAAAGATGAAGATTTTCCAAGTTTTCTTTTCAAACTATGGTGTCTGAGGTTCTGTCATTAACAAATAAAGAAAACTCAGCATGAAAAGTTATACTTCACCTAAGCATGTATAATCAGAATAGTTAATCTTAAATGATATCTTATCTTTTAACTCCTGCTTAAAACTTATCAAAATGAGCCATAACAGTAAACTCCATAAAGAAATACCTTGTTTTAAACCTATCATGTTATTAGGTGAGAATTTAACATAAATTCATCCATTTTACAGAACCACATATACAAGCAAGCTGTGCTCAGGGAAAAGAAAGTAACCAACTTTGTTCTAGGCATCCCTATTTCCCAGACGCCTCTACTCGACAAAACCTTAATTTACAAATACATGAATAAATAAGTTTGCTTAAGCAGGAATTAGACGTACAATGACCAATATATGAGAAAGAAACTTTATTCAAGTAATTCAGACAAGGGAATATAGAAACAAGATGCAAGTAATTTAAACATAAATCTTCGCCCTTTAAGTTAGAAGGGTAAAGATTGGTCAGTACAGACCATTATCTATTGATTTTATATGTTCTCCCACATCAAGTTACATGTTTGTGCTTCTAATCATGACCAATCAATACTCAATGGACCTTAATGTCACATGTTAATGGAAATAATGATCAAAATAAGATTTTTAAAAGGGTTTGATCTTGATTTTACATAAAAAAAATGTCATATAAAATAGGAAATCAAGTAGTGAACATCAAAAGACCCAAATTCTAACCTAAAATAGGCAAGTTTGCAACAAAAACTTACCCGCACCACTACTTGGTTTTAAGGCAAGAATATGAGAGTTCACATCTTAAGACAAGCTGCATGAGTAACACTATATAATAATAATAAAAAATTAAAAAAAAAAAAAAAAAAAAAAAAAAGATAAAGACATCCATATTCCCCCTTAAACAAATGCTTGCACCCTAAAAATATATTCAAAGATCCTAACATATACACCCCAACCAAATCTCCTAAATCTTCATTAGTTTCTTTTAAAGTAACAAGGAAGAGATATTCACACTTTTAGCAATAAAGAGTACACTGAGCATGTGCACATTATTTGCAGAAAAAAGCAAGAAATCATAGCCTATGAACGACCATAAATCCTTTTAAACACTATTATGTAACCAAAGCAGAAACCAAACAAAGCCTACACCTATTATTCATCAAAACAGTCTAAATAATAGGGCAGGAAACTAGGATTTTCAGCAAGTTTGAGAGTATACATTCTATTAGTTTTGGAGTTGTTTGAACTAAACTCTTCCCTCCTATTCTATAAGAGAAACTGATGTCATTGATGTAGACTTTGGAACAACCACCCTTAGAATCTTTAAAACTCTAAATTCTATCAATTATGAGCCATTGAAGTCTATTGAACTGCCCCAAAAACCCAGCGTGCTCAAATCCCATGAAACCCTAATTTTTCAATTGAGTTCTCATCCTCGATTCCCTCTCAATACAACCCACATCACCACCACCCTCACTCATCCTATAAGAGGGTTTATTTATAAGCAATGGGAATAGGGTTTCTAAAGGGATGAAGTTGGGGGGGAAACCCTCTACATGTGGCACAATCAAATAACAAAGGTACCATCAACACGAAATCAAATGACTAGAAGGGATTCCTCATTTAAAATTTGAAACCAAAACCAATAAAAAATCGACACCAAGTAGTTCGTATTGAAAAGATTCGTTAACATCTGGATTAAGCAAGAATCCATACACAAACGGGAATCAAGCGGAACTAACAGAATTCTAAGCTTGAGACATCGTTTAATGAAGAAAATCGAGAAATTTGAGGTCGTTTTGGTCAGGAATTGATAGGATTTTGGATGGAGTTCAAAGGTAATTATTGTCTGGTTAAGAGAAAGTGTGAGAAGAGAGAACGGTAGAAAGAGAAAAAATACAATTGGATGGCATAGATTTGAAGTACGTATAGGCGTATTTGATTCCTTTTAGGGCGTGTGGAACAAAAAACAAGAGTAGGGTATGTTTTAGGCTAATACTAGTCTAGTATTATCCTAAAACAAATAAAAACGAATCTATGTTGAATTAATTTAGGAGCTCTTGGTTAAAATGATTTAAATAGACTAATTCAACTCCAACAATGAACTTCGCAAAAACAACCATTTTTATTAATTTTGGATAAAAAATTCAAGTCGAGCCTAATTCTTTGTGAAAATGCATATACCTTATGCATACTACATACACATGTATTTCATAAATAACTTGATAAACATGGGCTTTTTGATCAATTTCAAACACGTGACTTGATTTTTTTTGCAAAAATAGTCGTTTCATCAATTTTAAGTGGAAAATTCAAAATGAGATTGAATTCATCCAGAAAGTATATACATCTATATATAATATACAAATATATATAACTACTAGTAAAACCCTCAATGGAAGATTGTTACAACACCAAGAATGTCCATTTACCGACAGTTATCCATTCATTTAAAAACCAACTAAACTTGACTAACTATGAAGAAGGAGCACTTATTACTTGTGAAAACATTTATGATTTCAAAAATCAAAATCAAAAATATTTTGATGAACAAGGAAAAAAACTTAGTTTGGGACTTAGACTAAGTATCGAAAATAATTTACAAACTACAAAACACATGGGAAAGATAATAATAGAAATCAAGTAAACAAGATAGAGAGAGGAACTTGACTTGGAATCCATCCAAATAACTTGGACCCCGTTCTCCTTATCTATACACCTAGGAGAGAACCGAACCCGATATAATGGGCTTTAATCCCATTTCATTTATACTTGTCCTAGTTCTGATTACATTGGGCTTTTGGCCCCTAATATTGAAATAAAGTACAGGAAAAGAAATTTAGTGTCACGACCCAAAATCTCGGTCCATGATGACGTCTACAACCTTCCCGTAGACAAGCCTAACCTACAACATAGAGCTACACGAAATGGGCTATAACTCTCAAAATGACCAACATCATAAAGGAAACATTACACAGTACATAATAAATGGAAGCTAATAAGAAATCATACAAAACTTGAATCCCAAAACCTGGTGTCAGTGGCATGCGGAGCTACTATACAGGATAAACGAAAGATACAAAATACGAAATCTCCCCTAACGAGTAATACAATACAGGCCCTGCAGTGGACCAAACAAAACAAGCCAAGTGAAGGAAACCACGATCGGATCGAACGACAAAGCTCACCGTAATCTCCATAGTCAACTGGATTTAATTTTCAGGATCATCGCAACGCTGATAACCCCTGCCTCTATCTGCACCATGAAAGATACAGAAGTGTAGCATGAGTACTAATCAAGGTATCCAGTAGACATCATCGGCCAAATGAGTTAAAAATAATATACGAGTAATAAAGCAAGGAAGTAAAATAGGTCGGTAATAGTATAGAAATAATAAAGAAATAGGGAAACTAATAATAAATAGGAGAGTAAGATATCAAATGTACCTCTGGCCAACTGGCCTCCTCCCTTGGCTTCTCAAAAGGCTGGTGGCCCACCTCTGATTGCTGGAACTACCTGCAATAGCTGAACAGGTAGTGCTGCAGCTTGAGAAGCCCTATGCTGGAGGTAATCTCAAGCATAGTGACCTCGGGTCCCACACTCATAACAAAAATCACCAGCCTTGGGCTGGGTACGTGACCCCTCAGCAAAACCTCGCGAACTCAAAACTGGTCCCCTGGTGAGCGGGCTGCTCACCCCGCTATTGGAGGCCTAGTGTTGTCGGCCTGACTGAAACCTCCAGTCGAACCCACGATCCTATGACTTGAACCCCGAAAACCCACCCTGGTGGCGTTGTCTCTTCTTGCTACCCCTTGGGCCTGGCGAGTCAATACCTCCATACCGCGAGCATGGTCCGAAACATCCAAAAATGACTTTTGCAACACCAGAAATAACTCAACATGACCCTGCAAATCAGACCTCAGACCCTGAGCAAAGCGGCAAATCCGCTCCTCTTCAGAAAATATCAGATCTCTGGCATGTCTAGATAACTTAATAAAGCGAGCCTCATACTCTGGAACTGTCATCGAGCCCTGTATCAGACCCTCAAACTGAGCCCGCGACGCCTCACAGACACTTAGAGAGTCCTAATGTCTGAAGGTGCTCCTCACAAACAGTAACGAACTCATGGGGTCCTGCCACTGTGCTCCTAAGAACTTGGCGGGGGCAACTCGGAGGAAATGGTCTAACATTTTCCGCACCTCAAATGTGGGTATAGCAGAATCTAATGCTGGTGCAGGGGCAGT
>JBDJHY010601841.1:0-16426 GCA_039654485.1 Withania somnifera | reverse complement strand
TTTCTCACACTACCTGATTTATTTTCTCATTAGCACTCTAATTTCTGGGTATTTCCTTTATGGTAGCAGTTGATTTTTACTGTGGTTCTGATTTTCCTATTTTTCTAAACTTGAGTTTTTCACTGAGATATGATATAGGGGATAAGCCCGAGTTTTGGCAATTTTAACTTGACGACTATGCCACTAGTTAGCTTTTTATGAGGATTTTTTTAAGTAGGATGAGATCCCTTCATGAATCCTCCGACCTAGTTCTCTACATTGGGGCATGTTGCATGTCCGGGGGAGGGTATACTGGAGTAGGAGGGTTAAGTATACATAGAAGCTTTCGTGGGTCCTTTTATTGTGAGATTACAATCCGGGGAGGGTATGTATGGGAACTATTTACTTTTTAGCTCTCTTTTGCATTGCATCCCTATGCATTGATTTGTACTCTTAAGGACTCATGGGGGGAGTACCTATTGGGTTAATATTTGATACCGACCTAGTTGGTTTTCTAGTAGAAGTTTTTTGTCTCTTTCTGTCTCTAGTAGGTTTCCTCGTACACTCGCTGAATTTTCCATTATCTTAGCCTGCTATTGGTTTTGTATTCTCTTATTGGTCTTTCCTTGTGGTCGTTACGCTAGAGCTCCAAGTATGCGGCACGCTTGGTCATGATTTGCTTATGGCCTAGATTCTATGTGTTATACCTGATAGTTGACTTTTTCCGTAGTTGTTATCTGATTCTTCACCGCCCTTACTAGCTCTTAATACAGTTACCCCTTTTCTATTGTTCATTATATGAGATATTCTTATTTACTTATGATCGCTCCTTATGTTGCTTATGATTACTTTTTCCAGGTCGACCTATGATTTCTACTGGCTACTTGTTGCTTTTGGTAGTCATGCTATACTTTGGCATCTTTTTGTGATGTAGGTCATAGAATGAGTCATTAAGGAGGATGTTATCGTGCTAGCTAGTTTGGTTTGTTTCAAGAGAAATCGTGAGGAATTGGTGTTCATGTTGTCCAGTCATCGAAGTCTGGATAGCTATTTTATAGTTTTTTCCCTGTCGTGGGTTGTATGTTTTACTATTCTATGTATAGATTCTCGACAGCCACGATGCCAAGTTCTGGGGGACTTACTTCTATTGCATATTTTTTGTTTCTCCCTTTTCTTCCCCTCTTATTCTCTTTGGATACTTAATACTGGCCCATCGCTACTTGCTCTAGGCCGGGGTCAGTCTTGTCTACAAGTGGAATGTAGACGCCATTTCAACTTGGTTTTTGGGTCGTGACAACTTGCTGTCCATAACTGTTGTTTCATTTATCAAAATCAAGAGTTAAAAAAAAGTAATTGCTCATGACCTCACCTTTATTTTCCTTCTTGTGCACATTTTTTCATCCTATGTTAAAACAAATCAAGTCTTACTTTTTTCTCTCACTACTCTCAAATATTTCAAAAGAATCAATTGTCTCTCTCTTTCTTTCTCAATTTTCTTAGAGTTCAAATCAACTTAAATCTACAAAAATGTTGTCTTCATCATCCCACTACTCACGCTTAGCCGCTGACAAAAAGAGCTGCAAGAGAACACTAATAAAAGACAAAGAAGATTCTGGTCCATTTCTAGGGATGATGATTTTTGGAACAACACCCATGATAGTCAGCTTACCTCCTAGAATGGGAAGAAAATTTTGCATGGCTACCATGTTGGTTTAAATTTAGTTGAATCTATTCATTATAGAGTTTGTAAATTTTTTCAGTTCAAGGATGGTCATATATATTTTCTCATTCTAACCTTGCTATTTATTATGAAATTGTCCCATTATTTTATGCAAATATTCAATTCTCCAAACCGGATGAGTTTGTAACCAAAGTTTTAAGTAGATAGATAACCATTGGTCGTACCTCCTTCAATGCGAACTTCGATATCGACTCTTCGGGTCTATAGAGTCAGTATGGTGGTGGATGGAAAACTGGGTTGAAAACTACCTTGGATGAAGCAATGTGCTTCTTAGTCTGGATAATTCTCTGGATGTGTCACCAAAATCTTTGTCGTGCAAGATTTCCAACCCAGCTCACTCTTGAAGACATTCTCTTGATATTTTGCTTAATCACCAAGCATTGATTTGACTTGTCTTCTCTCATCATCAATCGCATGATTGGGGTGAATACTAAATCAGAATTTCTTCCCTATGGAATGGTGATTACCCATATTCTTCATCACCATGTTGTTGACTTTATTGATATACATCGCTTAACTCTTCATACTACATACCATGAGGAGGTTCTTGAAAAACTGTGGTATCTTCATGATAGTAATATAGTTACATGGGTAATGGCTCCTCCTACCAAGACTTACGGAGAGACCGCCACAACTGCATCCTCACATTATCTGCATCCCATCATCATCTGCTTCATCTGCATCATCTGGTGAGTTGATTTAGATGGGGACATCATTGACCAATGCCTTTTAACAAATTGAGTGCATTAAAGTTTGCTTGTATTAGTTCAGGCACAAATACAAAGAATGAAAGATGTCAGAAGGAGAGGTAAAAGAGATGAGTGAGGGAGTAGGAGCAGCCATGGACGTTGTGGTGTGAAAAATTGAAAAGTTGTATTTTTCTTTCATATTTTTGAGATGTTTTAAAAAAAGTTCATATGAATTTGTGGTGATTGTTATGATGTTGTTGAGTTTTTTGGTATGTTATAAATTAACTTACTTTGATTGATTTTTATCTCCTTTGTGATTGATTCAAAAAGGGGAGAAATTTCTTAAGTTGTAAGTGAAAAAAAAATTGGCAATTGCTAAGACATGTTCAGCAACTGCTGAATCTGCTTCTTATATTTTCAATAGTTGTTGAACCTGTCTCAGCAATTGTTGAGTATGTTTTCAGTTACAACTTAAAAAATTGCTCAGAAATATTCAGCAATTGTTGAATCTTGATAGAATCAGATGATCATTTTTTCTTGTCTTACAATGAAGGTATTTCAATACCATCAATTGCATTATTAAATAATAATATATCAAGTCCATTATTAATACATAACATTCATTGAGAACATTAAATAACAAATGAAATAATTTAAGAAATCTGTTTCTATGAAGCATTTCGCTCCAAACATGTTGTTCTTTTGTGTTCAACCCTTTTACATATGAAATATTTATTTTCCTCGGTAGAAATGATTCTTTGATTGACTTTTGCCTCATCATCCACCTTTTCCCTAACTTGCACGGATTAACATATGGATACTTTCACTCTCTCTTATTCTTAGGATCATGGAACGACTGTGATTGTACAGTACACGGGTATTGGTGGTTGCTTCAAGATTAGGAGTAGGAGCAAGACTAAGATGATTTCATTCATCGGTACTTTTTGCACTTTCTTTGTTTGGACTATCCATCTCGTGAGACAACTTATGGTTCTCTATCAACCTTTCAACCATGTATACCCTTAAAATGGTTCAAACTTCATCTCAGTGTTCCAATAAGCACATAAACTTTTTTATATTTTATTCTACAAGGAGCTACCTTTTGCTTTTCGCCCCAACTATTGGCATGTAGGTGATGGCAAGATATTTCAACTAACAAATTAGTTTATAATGTGCGATAATATAATTGATAAATTCATCATATGTGATATTTCGATGCACAAACATCACTATCATTTCTATCATTTTTGTGCCTGTCCAAAACCAAATTAAATGATTGTTGGACTTGACCCATTCATATATCTGTCAATCCCTATCATTATTGTCTTCCATTAATAGTATTGAAGTACCTTCTAAAAAATTCAATCATGATTCTATCCATACTTTATTAAGCAGTTGCTGAAACTTTTTAAGCAACTTCTGCATAAGATTCAGCAGTTGCTGAAAATATTTTCGTAATTGCTGAAAGATTTTTCTTGATGCTGAAATATTTCTCAGTAGATCTATCCCACTGTTGAGATCTGTTAAAAACTACTTAATACAAAAATTACAAAAAATATATGAATCACATGCTTCAAGCAATTGTCGAATTTGTTATTGAAGACAGATTCAGCAATTGCGGACAACTATTTAGAAAATTTTTGTCACCATAAGAAGTATAAGTACTTTCAGGAATTACAAAAAATTACTCAGTAATTGCTGAATTTGTTTCTTAAAATAAATTTAAAAACTGCTGAGAAATTTCAGCATTAGAAGCATAATTGCTTTTAGAAATTGAGAATTTGATGCTTAAAACCAATTCAGCAATTGATGAGAAATTTTCAATAGAATAAGCATAATTACTTCCAGCAATTGCAAAAAAAACTTTCTATGAGCAATTTCATAATTGCTTCAAGCAATTGGTGAAATAAATATAACAAGAATATGGTCCCTAGAAATTACTGAAAATTTTTTAAAAATTGCTAAAATTGTTAATTGATAAAAAATTTAGCAATTACTGAACTTTTTACGTAATTACAAAATTGTTTTATCAATTGTTGAATTCATTACTGAAAGAAGATCCAAAAATATCTAAAAAAATTCCAACAATTGCTAAATTCATTGCTAAGGACATATTCATTCATGAAAATCTTCAACATTTAATTGTTGAATCTGTTCTCAGTAACTAATTTAGCAATTCCTCAAATATTTCAGCAATTGCTGAATTTATTTTCAATAACAGTAGATAAAACCAATTGAGAAATACCGATATAACAACAACATTAACTTTCCAAAATAAATAAAAATCACCCCTCAAGAAATACTCAATGCTACACTAATGAAATTCAGTCGAAAATCACATAAATTTATTCCAAATCGCAAAATATTTATATCGCAAAAAAATGCAGATATGAAATAAAAATTTCTTTTTCTCTCTTTTCTTTAACACAGCGGCAGCAGTATCCCAGAGAATAACAACAATAGTAGCAGAATACCAATGATCCCTCTGAGGAGGGGGAAGAAGAAGAATATGGAGAGAATATGGCACGAAAAATGGTAGGTCTCAAGTAACTAGAGGCGGCTACATTTTTTACTGTTGAGAAATTAGATTATTTATGATATTGGGTTAAAGTGTAAGAAAAATACTTAGAAGTTTATTTTAAAAGTTCAAAAATTTAAATTAGTAATCAAATAACTTTCACCTACGCCTAGTTCTTAAGACTTGTGTCACTCTTTTTAAATTTCAAAATTTTTTTGTCATCCTTAATTCCAAAGCCCCGAAAAAGTTATATTAATGGTAACTAATTGAGATGATACATTTGAGTTGTACTCGTATTTAATTCAACTGAATTATTAGAAATAGAAAACTTGAATCTAAAATAAATAAATTCATGACAACACTCTCTCATAATTACTCATAATAGCAACATTATTCTTTTTTTGTTGTATATTTTAACACGTGTTTGAGCAGTTAAACATTGGACAATCATGTATATGTGGTAGTTAATTTTGAGTTATTTTATCATGTCAGTTATTCTTTATAAGGAAGTGGATATAAAAAAACTTTACATAATGACGTTTACAATATATAAGGATAATTCATTTTCAAATTGAGAATAAGTTTGTCGGCATATTTAAGATGAAAAATAAATCGTATATATGTTAAAAAATGAAACACATTTGAATTTTATTTTCATTATCAATTTCAAATTTCTTTTTATGATCAATATGTATTTTAAATAGGTAGACAAATACATATACAAATCATTTCTGTGGAGTTAATTTTGGATGACAATTGTGTGTTAAAAGGAAGTGAATATTTAATGACATATAGGGAGATTTTTTTTCTAAATAGTAAACTTAATTTACATCTCTCTCTTTTGATATTTTATATTTTCACATCTCTTCTTTTTATTTGTATGTTATATTTTATTTTTTATTTTTTTGTATCAGACAATATATTTTACCTAAATTTTTCATTTGTATTTGAATGGGTTAGCCGTAAATATTTATCATTTGTATTTATATATAAATAAATATATGCATTATTTGTATTTGCTTGGTATCATTTGTATTTTATATATAAAATTTATCATTTATATTTGTATATCAAATTTATCATTTGTATTATTGTGCAATAAACTATGAATATAAATACAAAATAAATAAAATAATAAAAATACAAATAATGTAGTAAAAAATAGATAAAAATATAAATAAAAATATAAAACAACGTAAATACAAATGATGTACTCAAATACAAAATTTTATTAATCACTTCAATTTATTAATTAAGTTGATACGAAAAACATTTTTTGGTATAAAATACATGCAAAATAATCCAAATATAGAGACACATGATCTTATAAAAATGTCACGACCCGAAAACAAGTTGTGATGGTGTCTACATGTCACTTGTAGACAAGCCTAATTCTGGCCCAAAGCAAGTAGCGGTGGGCCAGCTCCAAGAACCCCAAAAAAAAGAATGAGATGTTGAGATGAAAGATAAGTAGAACAAGAAAATACACAACCAAACATGAATCCACAGAAATAGGAATCGTGGCGGTAAAGAATATATATACAAAGGGTAAAAAATACCACTCACAATGGAGAGAAAACTACAAATAGTTATCCAGACTCAAATTAGAACAACTATAGAGACATAAGGAATATCGGCCATCATGAACGTCAACTACTCACCGTAATCTCCTCAACAACACAAAACTAGTCCGCATGATTGTGTCTGTCCTGATGACTCGTACTAAGACCTGAATCAGGAAAAGATACAAAAGTTAGCATGAGTACCAAAAGAAAGAGGTACCCAGTAGGCATCATAGGTCAACTGGGAAAAAGTAAGCATAAAAAGGTAAATGAGGATCAACGGTAAATAAGGCAGTGGTATATAATGTATAAAAAATGGGGTAACAAAAAGTAGTAGGTAGTAATTGTAGAGAAGGAGTCAGCTATCAGCTAGAAGTATGAAGGAAAGTCATTATCAGGGTATCACATATAAAACCTGGGCCATAAAAATATCATGACCAAACGCGAGAAGTACCTGGAGCTCCACCACGACCAGCACAAGGAAGGACCAATAAGAGAATACAAAACCATCAACAAGATTAGCTAGCAGTAAATACAGGAAGTCCATGAATAGTACTAATCAGATAAAGAAGGTAATAACCAAAGTCTACTTAAAAATAAACCTGGCCGGTACCCTATTCTACTGGTAGGTACACTCAAGAAATAAAGTAACCCACCAGGTACTCCCTCTTAAGCCCTGAAGAGTACAAGAGATAAAGGATATAATGCATGAGGGTACCGATAAATAAATAGTACTTGTACACATCCTTCCCAACACAAGACTCTATCAGGAATGAACCCACAGAAGCTTCAGCATATACTTACCCACCTATCCCAATATACTCTCCTCGGCCATGTAGGATCCAATCTCACATACAAAAAGCCTCATAAAAAACCAACCAGGTCCATACACATCAGCGACACAAGGCCAAAAGTTAGGTCATCCTATATATCATATCTCAGGGTAAACTCAAGTCCTTCCATGTAGGCAAAAATCCAAGTCTCAGTAAAACCCAACTATCGCTATGTAGGCAATAACAAGAAATCATAGTGATCGTGAGAAAAAAACCTCAAATAATCTACTAAAATAGCTTCATACTACTCATGAGCGTTGTTGTGGAAAATATAAGCATATGTGAAATCAATTTTTGATTATTATTCTGTCAAAATCAAATTACCTTTTAAAATATTTAATGCATGCTCGCTACACAAACCAATCAATATGCTAAACTGATCTAAGGCATCTAAATAGAATCCATAGGATGGCTGCCAATTCCTCATCATAAAGTACATCCTCTCCTAGCCAAACTACGGTCCGGATCCATGAGTAATCACATAAAAAATGCAACCTCTACCTATAGGGAGCTCGTTAAGGGTCAAGTACACACCCATACAGGGGAAAATATGGACCTATCGTAGCTCAGTCAAAGGCAACTCACTCCTAGGGTCACACCGGGTTACGAAAAAGTGTCATCACGTAGGGATACAAACCACTCAACAAATTCGTATCCATGTGGGTGCAGCATCATCACATAAGGCTGCTAATTACCCAGCATGACCGTACGTGGTTAGGTACGATCTCATCATATACGGTTGCTAACTAACCCACGAAGTCGCGTCCAATAGTGTATGGACCAATGAGGCCACACACTCCCTAATCATGTACAATATCTCAGTTAGAACATCAAAAATCAGCCTACCTAGATCGACTCTAAAGCCACCAACCTAAATCAGGGGATAGCTACTAAGGTCTAATCACTAGTATAATCCCCTTGCCAATCTCACTATGTTCCACAATCAGTGTATAAATAATATGCACCAAAGGTTTTACTTATTCCCCAACCACACTATGTTCTAGAGCCCGTGTTGAACATGCAGATGGAGCAATATAGTCCCAAGGTAAGTAGATAAGCTATAAGCCATCTAAATAAGCCATAGGCCGGAAGAACAAGCATATTGGGGATTGGCTAGTAATTCCATCCCTTAGATGGCATTTTACCATGCACATACTACACTAATACCCAATCTGAAGAGAGTAGACTTTAGCCTACCTAGATTTGGACAATGTCCTCTAGAAGCATGCCAATATATCCAAGGAATAATGTACGAAGATTGAAATCGTGCAAGGCTAAAAAAAACATAACTCACATGTCAAGATGAGTAAAATAAGACCAATATTACTATATAAATAGCGGGGTACGAATCCATGCTAAAAGCGGTTCATAAACCCTAATAGCTCAGAAAACGGAAATATATAGACGAATATTTAGGGAAATGCTCATACATCATATATACAAAGTAAGTTCTCAAACTATTAATAAAATTGAATATATAATCCCTATAAGTTTTCTGATAACAAAAAAATTTATTATGGTAGAGAAAATAAAGAATTACCTGGTAGAAACGAGCATAGAACTACCGGGATATGGTCCCATGGATTAGCAACACAAAAATACTCCCAAATACAATGGATTAAGCTTGAAATGTGATATATTTTGGTGAAAAATTCAGAGGAATTAAAGAAAATCTGCTAAAACTAGCCTTATATAAGCCGAGGTACACAGAAAAATTCAGAGGAATTGAAGAAAATTTGCTAAAACTAGCCTTATATAAGCCCAGGTACACCGCACCACGATTGCGTCCTCCCAGCGCAATCACATCTTCCCAGTGTGGTCATGTTAAGGGTGTTTCTTGGAGCACAGCATGATCATGTCGCTGTAGCATGACCCGAATGAAGGGAAAAGTCTGATCATGGCATGATCGCGCTAAATACTAGGGCAGAAGTTCAAAGAAACATCAGATATAAAATGGAAATGGAGCATGATCTCAACAACCCATATTGAGAAATCTTTATGTAATTGATATTAAGGACTCAATGGAACTGGAAAAAAGGTGATACAAGATCATATAAATTGCGTAAGACCCGAAGTGGCAATATTTAAAGAAATTTTAACCATAAATCTTCCAAGGAACCAACTTACCAATCCTAACAAATCACGAATGAATTGGGGCAACTACAGATGCCCTAAACATATAGAAATCATAAAAATGTCCTTGAGGTCCATTGCAATATCCACCACTAATGAAACTTTCATCCACGAAAGTTAGGAATAAAGGAGTACTTGAAGTTTGAAACAACATGAACGCAAACTTCACATGATTCTTTCAACATCCTAATAACCTCGTTAACTGGGCCACATACATGATGAACTATCATAGCATAAATATATCCTAGACCTGATCCATTTACATATTTCATCAATAGCTACCTTAAAGTGCTCAACACAAAACAATCAGTTATACCATCAAGCTAACACATAACTAGGTGTACAGGATAAATCTGGTAAATAACAACAAAGTATGGATATGTGGATGGAATAGGATGTACCTTCATTAACTCAGAAGGTAGGACCAATCCATTGGAAAAGCCACTAAGCTGCTTTGTGAACTCGTAAGGCCCTAATTGAGCCTATAGTCATTACACCCTTGGAACTAAACTCAAGATGCATAGCCTCCAATTTGTGTAGCTCCTTTATTTACTATACTCTATCTAAAGTCTAACCCATAAAATAACTCTTTCTGTAGAACCTCAAATAAAATAAGAAATCAAGGTTGAATCTTTACACTACTGAACCCACCAATGGGTAATCTGCAACGCATACTATATGAATGGTACTATTTGGACGTTAGAATGATAGTTGTTGTTGTATGAGGATTTTGATAATGCAAATAATGATTATGGCTACAACTGAAATCAAAACACGAGTTTGAAACATATCCCGGAGTACTCGAATGACCTACTCAGACTGCCCATCTCTCTGTGGGAAGAAATCGCACAAGATATTGTTGTACCCATGTCACACTGCACAGTCTTCCAGAACCATGAAGAAAGCTACACACTCCTGTCTGATAAAATAGAGGATAGAACCCTATATAGGCAAAAAATCTCCCTAGCATACAAGTTAGAAAATCTCGTGGTATATCAAGAAGATAAAGTTAGTAGAAGGTGAGTGGATTTGTCAAGTCAATCCACAATGATCCATATACAATCACAACACTTGAAAGTACGATGGAGTCTAGTAAAAATCTATGATAATATGCTCCCACTCGTACTCAGTAATAAGGAGTCGCGATAATACGCCACCTGGATTGCAGTGCTTGAACCTCACTTGCAAGTAGTTCAAGCATTGAGAATCAATACCTAATGACATGATATGAACACTAGGATATAAAATGTCATCACATAAAGTTGTAGCAAGGCCAAATGTCAACCTCAACGATTACCATGATCAAGGAAACAAGCTCGTGACATATCCTGGGGTGTTCAATCACTAGCTCAAACTGGTTGTCAGTCTATGGGTAGAGACTTAGTACGTACTATCCTAAGCAAATCAAGAAGTGAATCAAGTGTCGTTACCTGAGGCAGTAGCAACTAACACCTCATAAAGGAAAAATATTCTCAACCATAAGGGTAATAAGACCCTCAACACATTTTTGCTAATCCAACATATATGAAATATCTAGGACAATGGGTCTCACAAGGAATGGTTTGAACCAAATCATCACTCTAGAACTATAGGTGTCAATGCCTATCCATGAGGCACTGTCAGAACCAACAAAAACCTTCAGGGGAGATCTAAAAAACCAATGGGTTCCTCAGGGATAATCAACTAATAGAATCACAAATGCATGAGGCCCCAACCGACAAACCAATCACATCAGGCATCACAGTGGTGGCTGACCTTGGTTCCAAAGCTAACCCTACTCTTGGCCTGGAACAAAACCCACAGTGACTATCTGATCCCTGATCATCAAAATCATCCTATCGACCTGAACTCGACTAGTAACCATCCTAAAAAAGGCATCTAAAACACAAGAAAATGATCGCCTCAATATAATATGCCACACTACCCACGCATGATAGTAACCTTAATCATGACAGTAAGCTTAACTGTCGTTGTATCATAGAAGCACAATGTAACAACCCAAAAGCCAAGTACCATAAACCAGTGGTCATCACAAACCGAGAACAGGGATAAATCCTAAATACTCGTAACTTACTAAAGTTAAGCTCCCTCATATAGAACCTGAAGGTCTCCTGGCTATCGTACATAGAACACAATCGCGAATCTAGATCACAAATAGGAATAAACCAATCATTGGTCCAAACACCAGAAATCATAGCAGAACCCACATCAATAGCCACTCATGAGGATCAATCTTGCACGGTCGCATCAACTGACTAGGATAAAAAATGAATCACATAACAGCATGTATGAAACCCTCTAGGATACTACAACCCTGATCCACCACTAAAGGAGCACTATCGCCTACCAGAATTGTTACATGCTTGTGGGACCAAAGACAAACTACAGGATACCCCAACCACGGGAACCCAGTAGATAATAGCCAACCCTATTTAGACCCAACATTGGTGAAGGATAAAGAAAAACACTCTGGAAATCAATCCAAAATCTAAGAAAATGAACAGAAAAAGAAAGTCATTTACTCACAAAAAAATCGCTCTGGTCCTCTAGAACCAACCAATGGAAGTCACGGACAACACGGGTCACCATTTAGAGCTACCAAAGAGCTTACAGTCGGGCAAGATCACTATAAAATAACAGGTATCTTCCCGCAAGAATGAGGAAACTGTGGACCTACAATACTAATAAGGTGCCCCTCGAAGGACTAACTGGACCTAAATGTAGGACAAATCTTAATGTCAAGGGCCCCTATCAACCTATCGAGATACACCGGTCATGACTAAGGTATAAACACAGTAAACAATCCCTAATCTAGGGGAATAAGGTAACCTGCCCATGCTCGACAAAATCACTAAAGCTACCTATTAACAAAAGGTCTGACCCAGCTATCTGATAACGTCTACATGCTAAACTAGAAAAACAAATCAAATACTTCACTAAGATCCACCACTAGAAGTTCCCTCCTCATATATGGGAAACAAAAAGACCCTACGAACAACTTCTACCACTTAGGGTAGGACAAGGTGGGGTGCTCAATACTCATCTAGGATATAGTAAGGCCCATCTAAAAAAAGACCCCCTGAACTACAGGACCATATCCTAACAAGGATTCAATGGTACCTCCCTGTGCTAACTGAAAAAACTCAGTTCACTAATTAATATCACAACCCAGGTACCAACAAATAACTAAACAAAAGAGGGAAACAACATCAAAGGCTAACGGTAAGTCCTAACCCTAGTCCAAAATACAACATAAAAAAGATAAGGTCATTCAAACTAGCACAGATAAGACAACAAAGGAATAATTCAAAGTCACTCTTAAGTGAACATAAGACAACAAACTAGGGAATAAAATAGATTCGCATCGTAAAATGTGCTTGAAGGTAGATCACCCAAACACCCTATCCATGTACAGGAACTGAAGGATGGAGAACCGCGGGAAAACCTTACCGAATATCCTGACTAATGCACCCACAATCAAGGAATTCCATGGACTATAGGTCAAGCCCTATGCAAGCATAACAAAAACCGCTAATACCACCATCCTCCCTAGATGACCACTAAGGTGAGGCTGCAATTACTATTGACTGCATGGACCGGTACTTCGTACAACCACTGACCTAATGGACTAACCCACTAAACTTATAACTACCCGATCCTGCTTTGACTAGGACCACAAAAAACTATTCTGGATACTACGGCCCTACAAACCTAAAGGTGTGCCCCTAACGGGTTGATTACTTTGAGTATCGAATCTCTGTTGGCTGACTGGAAAAAGAACTGAACAGATTGACTGGACTAGACCAACTAACCTCTCTGTTGCCGCCAAAACCATTGCTTATAGTATCGTTCACTTACAAATCAAGTATAACTAGAATCATTCTGAGAATTCAAAGGAGGAGTTGGATGGGTCGGACCCAAACTCTAGTTATTTTGCCTAGGCTGCTATAACAAAAGAACCCTAGGAAACCCTGGGAAGAGTCTATTTGTGACCTTATGTCCGAACCTTCCATATATCAAGAAACCCCTAGGGTGTTCGTCAACCACATCTCGAGATAGATCACAACCAGACCTCGCCGCTCAATAACTTCCTAACTACCAACCCTGTAGGCCTCATGAAAAGCCCTATCCACGACTGACAACTGTCTAAAAGTTCGTCCCGTGGGTATGCCCATCTCCTACCAATTGCTTTGCCATCATACCAAGTGGTCAAACTATTTTTCTAAAGGAACTTGACATCCTTCCATACCTCTTAATATAAACTATAGAGATATGTCTAGTCTTCCTGAAAAATAATATTGCATAGTCCCACGCGGTCAATGACCCCTGCTAAGAAAATAATCAACTACGTCCTCAATTAACTCCGGCACTCTATCAAACTAGCATGATAGTAACCCTCACTGGAGCCCAAGTGGCCCTTGAACTCGATATCTGATGATGTAGCATTCGAGCACCCAATTTTAATTATGAACTCTGTGAAAACGCGTGGATATCTTACTAGTCCCCACCGAGCCTCTTCCTAGCTATCACGGTAGAGTAAATTTGAATTAAGTTGCAGGAAACCCAATGACCATAAAACACACGTAAGTTGTTAAAAAGTGAGATTCTTTTCTAAAGAGTTCCCTGTACCCTCCCGAAGATAGGATACAAACGTCTACGTACTGATCTGCGGGGTTCTACTACACACTTGCTTCTATATTTGGAGACATCGATGAATCTAGAGCTCTGATACCACTCTATCATGACCCTAAAATAAGTTGTGATGGCGTCTACATCTTACCTATAGACAAGCCTAACTCTTGAAGAGTAAAAGTAGCAGTGGGCCAGCTCCGAGAACCCAAAAGAAAAGAAGAAGGAGATGTTGAGATGAAATAGAAGTAGAAAATGAAAATACACAACCAAACAGCTCCGAGAACATGGTATTGTGGTTGTAGAGAATCTATATACGTAAAGGTACAAAATACCAACCATAACGGGGAAAAAATATAAAATCTCTATACAAACTCCAAGTGGAACAACTATAGAGATAGAAGGAAGATCGGCCAACATGAATGCCAACTGCTCACCGTATCTCCTAAACTCCTTACGATCACGTCCGTCCTGATGACTCATACTAAAAACTGCATCAGGAAAATATGCAGAAGTGTAGTATGAGTACCAAAAGCAATGGGTACCCAGTAGGCATCAGAGGTCGACCGGACAAAACTAAGCATAGGTAATGTAAAGGACAATCAACAATAAATAAGGTAGTGATATATACTATATAACATAACGGGATAACAACAATAATATCTGGTAAGTGTAGTGAAGGGGCCAACTATTAGCTAACAAGTATGGCAGAAAGTCACTATTAGGGTATCACATATAAAACTTGGGCCATAAGCAAATCATAACCAACCGCGACACGTAACAGGAGCTCCAATGTGACTAGCACAAGTAAGGACCAATAAGAAAATACAAAACCATCAACAAGCTAAGCTAATAGTAAATATAGTAAGTGCATAAATAGTACTAACGAAAGAAATAAGGGAACAAAAAAAGTCTACCAGCCCATTCTACTTGTAGGTACACTCACGTAACCAAGTAACCCAACAGTACTCCCCCCTTAAGGCCTGATGAGTACAACCAAATGCGAAAGGATGGAATTCATAGGGGTACAATTAAGTAAATATTACCCATATATATCCTCCTCGGTACAAGGCTTTGTCAGGAGCGGACCCACGGAAGCTTCTCAATATACTTACCAACCTATCCCAGTATACCCCTCACTGGCCACGCAGCATACATACAGCATAGTGGCCCAGGTCGGAGGGTCCGTGGAGGGATCCAATCCTATATACAAAAATCCTCGTAAAAAGATCAATTAGTTTCATAGACATCAAGTCCAAAAGGCCAAAACTCGAGCTCAACATGTATATCATATCTCAGCGGAGAAGATGTGGAAAAATCCAAGTCTCGGTTAAAACCAAATGTCTTCATGTAGGCAATATCTAGAAATAATAGTGATCGTGAGAAATAGCCTCAGATAGTGTGGTAAAATAGCTCCATATTGCTCATGAGCTCAGTCATGGAAAATATAAGTATATATCAAATTAGTTTCCGATTATTACTCTGTCAAAATAAAGTTACCTTTGAAAATGTTTAATGCATGCTTGCTACACAAACAATTCAAGACGCTAAACTAGTCTAAGGCTGCTAAATGGAATCCATATCCATAAGATGGATGCCAAGCCATAGTCACAAGTTACATCATATCTTAGCCCAACTACGGTCCCGAGCCATAAGCAATCGCACCGAAGATGCCACCTCTTCCCAGAGGGCTCCCATTAAGGGCCAAGTACACACCTATATGGGGGAAAACATGGACCTATCATAGCTGAGTCAAAACAACTCACTCCCAGGCTCGCCGAGCTAAGGAACAGCGTCATCATATAGGGATGGTAACCACTCAATGAAGTCGTATCCGACAGGTACAATGTCATCATATAAGGATGCTAACTACCCAACACAGTCGTACCTGATTAGGTACGATGTCATCACATAGGGCTGCTAACTAACCCACAAAGCCAAAGCCGCATCCGACTATGGCCCAAAGGGGCCACATACGCCCTAATCATACACAATATCATAAGTAGAACAAAGAAAATCAGTTTGACTAGATCATGTCTAAAGCCACCAACCTAAATCAGCGGATAGCTACTAAGCTCTAATCTCTAGTGTAATCCCCTTCCTAATGTGACTATTTTACAGAGTCTGTGTATAAACAATACGCACCAAAGGGGTTACAACAAAGAATTGGTGCCGAACGCGGGGTAGGGTGATATAGCCCCAAGGTAAGTAGTTAAGCTACAAGCTAGCTAAGTAGGTCATAAGAGGAATAAATAAGCTTATCAGGGCCCTACTAGTTATCCCAGCCCCAAGATGGCTCTTTACCATGCATATACTACACTAATACCCAGTCTAAAGAAATT
>JBDJHY010601408.1:4967-16429 GCA_039654485.1 Withania somnifera | reverse complement strand
AGGCACTAATTTTTTCCTAGAATAGGTCCGCATTAGTGAATCAACAATGATGGGGGGAATCTTGTTGACGAGGTCAAGATCTAAGCCCTTGATAACCCCAACAACACCGTATCTTACTTTACCAAAGTTCTAGGAGGGGAAAAAAATTAAACCCCTCTATTTTAAAGAAGAAAAACTTGTCCTTCCAACCAACAATTTTGGAAGGAGTTAGAATCCTAAAACTCCGAAGGGGGATAAAAAAGTTCCACCCTTTAGAAGGCCCAGAACTCTTTACTGTAAAAAGATGTTTGAATAAATCTATGGAAGGATCTGCCCCAATTTTGGAGCAGGCAAGTGTAAAACCAACAATGGTGCGCATGGCATTAGGCGCCAATTGCGCAAGGGTCAAATAAAAAAAAGCTAATACCCTAATCAATAAGGGAAAAATGGGAAAGCGTAAACCAGAAGCTATGTAGTCTTGATACATAGAACAATACCCCAAGGAGGGCGAGCAAGCCCTATCACAAGGATGGGGTATGATAAACTCAAAACTGAGGGGGTGGGGGAGGGGAAATTGGCGTTTCCTAAGGAAAGTTAGTAAGCAGTCTACAGTAAGACTACTTGCAACCTTTGAGACCAACAAATCATTGCTCTCAAAAATTTGGGGGGATGGAGTCAGAAATTGGTGGTCAGGGGTATCACTGCCTACACTATAAACTTCTGCCTCATAGGTACTAGAAGAAGGACAAGAATAAGGGGAAGACATATTTACTGATGTCCAAGAAGTAGAAAACTTTTCAAAAGATGAAGGAAGACTCTGGAAACAATGAAGGCAAAGAAGTGAATAAAGTAATAAAAGATGCAAAACAAAGAAGAGGAAACATATATGAAAGGATGACTTAGAATCCCAAAGGTCAGTAAAAAAGAGATAATTATTGAAGGGGAAATGAAATGACGGTTTAGTAAATACCGTGTGTTCCCAAGGTAAAAATTACCTAAAATGACAAGTCCATTAAAAGGATTATGACACGTGTAAATCCATCACAGGATTACGACACGTGGAAATCAAAAGAGGGAATTAGTCAAAGTAAAGGAACAGAATGGGCGGGAAACCCAAAAAAGGTGAAACAGTTCTTGTCCATACCATTTCCTTAAGAGATACCCAACGTTCCATGATCACTTCAGCTCAGCTATAGTTTATAAAGGCAAGAAGGAAACTCTTTGCTTAACATCAAAGGTCATAATGACCTCGGGAGGTATGAATTCAGTCCAAGCACCCTAGCCACAGGGTGGTTGATATCATTTAGCATGAAGGAATTCCACCTCGACACTATCTCAGCGCGCCCAAGTTTTAATAACCACCTCGATAAAACAACTGAGGTGAATCATTAAGCACATTCAGAAAAGCTTTGGCTTTATAAATGACCTAGGGGAAAGACCTTAGAGGAATACAATAAAATCCTACTCTACGATTTCAGTTGAATGGAATAAACACACACTTCAACTCCCAGAGGGGGACTACTGTAGAATAACAGTAGTAACAAGGATTTAATATTAATTAATAATTATTATTAGCAGTATAATTAATGATGAGTAATGGTAAAGTAATTACCATTAAAGTGGTAACAGTCGTTGAGGAGATTATTACTCCCCATTTACAATGCCCACTAATGAGGCAACTATAGTTAAAAAGGAGGTGGCAATAACCACTAAGAAGAGCATTACTCGCCATTCACAGATCCACTAATGTGGTTGTCACTAAAACCAGCTATAAAAGCTCATACAGTGGAAAGGCAAAGGTACGCTTAATACTACTCTCAAAATATAATTTATATTCTTTTCCCAAGAATTTTATTAACTTAAGCATCGGAGAATTACCCCAGGGACCACCCTAGGCTCTATTCTGTAGGCACTTATCCAAATTCATCGTTGATACTATTTACTCTAAGGTAGACTCTATAGTAAGGATTTATTAGTGATCTTTAGGGATTCATCACATCCTACTGGGTATTTTAAGGTACTAAATTACATTGGAACCAATGTAATTCATAGTCTACCCTTACATCCCCACACTTGACCAAATCTATACCGCTCATTCGTAAAATTATTAAAGAAGAGAAAAAGAAAGAAAAAGGAGAGAGATTCTTCATCGTCTCTCAACCTAGAGTTCTCCAACCTTTATGAATTCATCTCCAAGGGTCATCTTTTTTGAGAATTTCTCCCTTAGAAAGAGTGGAAGACAACATACTTGTGTTGCATAAATCATGTTATAAAGAATTCAATATTTACTCTTGAATTTTCTTGAAATAAAGTCATAATACTATTGGTAATCTTTATATTTTAAATGGAAAAATTAGTTTAGTATAATTCATGTGATTCATTCTAGAAATAATATGAATGACTATGAAAATGTTACAACTTGCATAATTAAACCCATGAGAATAATATAAATTAGTTTCATGAACTTTGGGTATAAATGCTATTGAAGAACTCATAATTCATAGAATATATGAGTATTTTGGGCATGAGAATTAAAGGCATTATCATTAAATACCGCCCAACTAATTGGGAAAAATTTTCTAGAAGAATCTTGAGGTTTGAATAAAGGATTTGGAAACCTAGGTTGATCTTGTACGCATTTCATTGAGAGCATTTTTCTTTTCTGTTTTTTCTGAGAGTTTGCTAAGTGTAGAGAATAAAATAATTAAGGGTTATGGGTATTTATATTAAGTGTTTTTAGCCTAAATGACATGGGATTTATCATTAAATAATGTTAATTATCCATAATAACCAGGAAAATGGGTTTAAAAGACCACTAGACACATCTATCGAACAGTTTGATGGATCGTCAAACTGGTCGATGAATCATTGCATAACTCATAAGCTTGACCTCAGGTATGGACCTAACTGGATCACTTCCATAGTTTGTATCATGGTCCATTGAAGTTTTCCATGGATTGCGGAACGATCTATGGTAGGATCCTATACTTAGCCAAATTTTGAAAATTTTGGGAAATCACTGGACCAAATCCATGGGACCCTCTATGGTTCATAGAACGGAAATAAACACCATAACTCTAATTACTAGAAACCTAGAAACAAGCACTAAAAGTCTTCCAAGGTTTGTTCCATAGGCCGTGGAACTAGACGATGGTCCATGTACTTACTCGTGGAAAGTCAACAACTGTAAATCTTCATGAAATTTTCCCAACTTCCTTAGACACAGATTTCAAACCAATCAATGGTACAAAAAAAAAACAATGGGACATCTTCACCTTCTCCCATACGAGGCCTCAAATGGATCCATTTGGATACTAAAATGATATATATTATCTATGCAAATTTAATAAAATGAGGGTGGTCATACCAACTACCCTTGAATTCAAGTGTGCAAGATCTGAGCATATCCTCAAGATTTTGGATGGTCCACTCTGCCTGACCATCTATCTATGGATGAAAAGCTATGTGAGATGAATATGTGAACCCAAACGTTTATTAGAAGAACTTTCATAAATGGGAAGTAAACTTAGTACCCCTTTCAGAGACGATGGTCAAGGACATACCATACATGCGAACAATATCCTGAGGTAACATCTAACATACTGCATTAGTATAAACTTAGTGCGAATAATAGAGAATAAGCCGACTTGGTAATTTATCCACAATTCCCCTTGTGTAATCTTTCTTCTTCTTAGTATGTGGAAACCTAGTAATAAAATTGATAATGATAACCTACTATTTCAAAGTAGTAATCTCAAATATTTGCATCTCACCTGCCAACTTATGATGTTCATCCTTCACCTATTGGCAATTGGGACACTTAGCCACAACTCAACTATGTACCTATTCATTCCTTCCCTCTAGTAAACTTTCCTTAAATATATATATATATTAGTAGTACCATGATGAATGGAATACTTAGAAATATAGGCTTCATACATGATCCTTTCTTCAACCTATCAACATTAGGTACAGAGAACCGACCTTTGAATTTTAGCATACAATCTCCCCCTTTGGAGAAAATTCCCCCCTTATGCCTACAAACCCCGTCCTTTAACATACGCAACACTATACTTCTATCCTATTTTTCTTTTATTTTAACTACTAAAAAAGACTTGGATACATTAGAACCAGCATACTACCATCATCAGCTTCAACAATTTCGAAGCGTACAATCTTATGCATATATCTAGAAACTTCTCTCATGCTTTCCTTAACATGTGAGAAACTACACACAGAAACTCTACTGAGAGCATTAGCTACCATATTTTCCTTATTAAAATTTTAGAGCACTGTCATATCCTGATCTTTAAGTAATTCCACCCATCTCCTCTGATTAAGATTTAGATCCTTCGGGTTAAACACATATTTGAGGATCTTATGGTTAGTGAAATCATCCACAATGACACCATACAAGTGGCGACTCCATAATTTAAGAGAAAATACTATGACTAACAAGGATCTTATTTCGAAGCCATCTGTAGAGTTTTCCCTTATCCAAATGGGTCAAACTCAAGGTTATGAGTTGGGTAATTCTTCTCATGGACCTTGAGTTGTCTAGATGCATAAGATATGAATTTACTATTATTCATAAAGAAATAATCTATAATAACCCAAGAAGAATAAAAATACACCACAAACCCTTCAGTGCCTTCTGAAAGGATCAACACAAGAGCTGAAGTCAACATATTATTCAAGTTGCGAAAACTTTTCTCACAAGATTCAGACCATTTAAACTTTACTTTCTTAAGAGTCGGTCTGGTAAGAAGAGATGCTAAGGTTAAAAAACTAGGAAAAAATACCGATAGTACCCAGCTAATCTTAAAAATCTTCTAATTTTATTTAGAGAGTTAGATCTAGGCCAATTCTTCACAACATCTATCGTTTGAGAATTGACTCAAATACCATCTTTAGAAACAACATGGATGAGGAAAGCTATCGATCTTAGCCAGAGCTCACACTTGGAAAACTTAGCATATAGCTGACAATCTAGAATGAAATAGAGAACAATAATTAAATACTTAGTATGAATTACCTCATTCTCAAAATAGAATAGGATGTCATCAATGAACACAATTATAAGGGAATCATTGTGATATTCAAATTCTATGTTCATAAGATCTATGTAAGCAACTATGGAATTAGTCAATAAAAAGGCATGACTACAAACTCATAGTGACCATACGAGTTTGAAAAGTAGTCTTCGAGATATCATATTTCCTAACCTTGAGCTGAAGGTAATCTAACCTTCGATTTATCTTAGAAAAGAAGATAGCACCACAAAGTTGGTCAAAGAGGTCATCAATTTTGGGAATGGGTTATTTTTATGGTAACTTTATTTATCTGTCGGTAATATATACACATACAGAGAGAACCATCCTTCTTTTACATAAAAAATAGGCTCCCCAAGATGAAACACTAGGCCTGATGAACCCCTTGTCAAGAAGGTAAGCTAAATGTTCTTTAAGTTCTGTTGGATCCATCCTATAAGGAGGAATGGGTATGGATTATGTATTAGGAAGTATATTTATCCCTAAATCAATCTACTAGTCTGGTGGGATACTAGGAAGATTATCTGGGAAAACTACTGTAAATTCTCTAACAACTAGGACAACTAAATGATAGGAGTCTCGAACTCAGAGCCGTTAAGTCTAACCAGATTGTATATGTAACATTATAAAATCATTTTTATTGCTTAAAAGATAGATGCAAAGTGATGCTTAGGAACAACAGAACTACCTCCCTACTATAAGGCTAGCTCACCTGGAAACTAGAAAATAACTATTTGGATTTAAGAGCTCAATCAGTCTATACAAAGAATGATATCAAAATCAACCATGTCAAGTTCTACTTAGTTTTCTAAGGTGACTTTCCAAGAAATGAAACTGGGCAATTCCAATAGACCCTTTTGGCTACTATGGAATCATCGACTAGATTAGAAATTGAAATGACTCTTAAAAATGAATAAGATTAACCGTAAACTTTAGAAATATATGGTGTAACAGAAGATAATGTATCCCCCGAATCCATCAACATAAAACAATCAACAGAGGGGATTTGCAACATATCAGTAATGACATCAGATGACTCCTCTTGATGTTGGAGGGAACCTAGTACATATAACTAGTCCTGAAGTAGCACCCTACTAAATATTATAGGATAGAAGATCTATTGATGTTGTAAGCCCTAATTTTCCCATATTGTAATTTCTTTTTATTTACACCTGGAAATCCCTAACCTTGTAAAGTGGTTGGCCAACCCAAAGTATCTATCATGTCCGTCCAAGTACCTCCAAGGATGATTCTTCTGACACTGAAGACAAGTGGGGTAATTCATGGTGTTAGGATGAGTAGTGCCCTCAGAATTATCCCCTGAGGGCCTCCCTTTCTAATACTACTTCTTTCTAGTAGTAAGGGTTAGTGCACTAGCTGAAGATCCGCCAAAACCATGCTGCTGACTCAAACTAGACTAATCAAATCTAGCTATCTTATTCTGCCTCTCCCTCTCTCTACTTCTCATCCTCTATTTGTTGAGCATGCATCATAAGTATGGAGATGTTCATGTATCCAATCAACATAGTTGTCTTCCACTCCTTATTTGCCTTATCATTAATACCAAAAACATATTTTCTCATCTTCTGGCCATACTCTTTCATAGGAATAAACCCCTGCTTTACGAAGTACCTATCTAGAAAGGCTTCCACAAAGAATTCCCAAGATACTGGAGCAGCATAAGGATCCCTACGCTCTTCCACTGGGTATACCAAATGTGAGACACATCCTTAACTTAATAGGATTCCAGCTCAATCCCCTACGCTCCCATCACTCGCATCACATTAAGAATATTTAGCTGATTATCCAAACAGTTTTGAGGGTTCTCCTCAACCTTGGACCTAATAAACACGAGTGGAGTTATGTGGATAAAATCTTGGGCTCTGGCAGTAAAATTACTCCCTGTCTAAGGCTATTGGAATGAAAACTTTGTTATTGACTTGGGTAGTGACTTACTAGGCAAACAACTGCACTGAATCTATTAATATTATGGTGATACCTTGATTAGGTTAGGTTGCGGGAGATGGTTGGGTTGCATTCCTAGAAGGATGCTAGGATACCTATTATATACGACCCTACGTACAGGTTTGTTTATGAGAAGGAATGATTATTTGGATGAATAAAACATGTATTAGAGGAAACTTTTGAGTAAACTCCATAGCACGAGAAAATACATGAAGAAGATAAGATTGTTTCCTAAGCATTCTATAACCTCTCTGTTATGAGTGTGGCACGCTACAGACCCATAAGGGAGACTCTACTAAATATTATTTATACATACCTTAGGACACTTAAACAATGGTGTTAGATACCAAGTTTGTAATGCCCCAAGGCTACCACACGATGCTAAGTACCCACAAGTGAGCCCAAAGAAAGACCTTGGCATAAGGACTTATTCATACACATAGGCGTATATAGTGGGAGAATTATAAAGCATGAAAAAATATACTAGATATCATAAAAGAGTCTTATCAATATTATTAAGTGGTCACAAAATAGCAAAACATATGAATCTACTAAACAAGACTCTATGTATGAAAGACTTTATAAAGACTATGAGAACTATTGGTACAATCCCTAGAAGCTCTTAACATGAACTAATAAAGCTTCTCAGAAAATGTCTCCTCTACTGACTTTGCGGCTAGATTGGAAAACCCATGTCTGCATTAAATAATAACATGCAGCCAAAATGGTTCAGTATTATTACATATATTGATATGGGTGTGCATGCATAAATTATTGTAAATAATATCAGTTGGAGAGTACCTTGTGCAATAACTAAAAATGCTATAATAAATGGAAGAAAAATGGTTCTAAACCAATATGAACTTTAGAAGAGAAATCATTATTGGTTCCGACAAGAATTAGTTTATATTTAAAATCTTAGTCATGATTTGGGAATTTCTTCTAATCCAAAGAAACTATACTATGAGCCAAGTAGATTTTAGAGATACAAACCCATATTAAAAAAAGTTCTAGTATTCTGACCCCATAATGGCAAAGAGGCCTCCCTAAACCAACCACGACAAGGACTAAACATGTAAAGTCTAAGCTACGGATCCTTAATTAGATAATCATAATTGACCTATGTTGGGGATGTAGTCTTGGACTGAAGACATCCTCAGTAACGGGATGAGTTAGTCCTCTCGATGCTAAATACTTCTCAAAAAGCATGTGCTCTTATCTTAAAAAGTTTAAAAGGGGGCATATTTGGTGTCTATATCCTATATCATGAATGAGATGGAGCTCCTTAATGTTCTTGTAATATTTTAGTAGACTTGTTTGGTAAGTCTATTATATTCATAAATCAAACATAAATGAAGTTACAAATAATTCAATATTTACTCTTCGATTTTCTTAAAATAAAGTCATAATACTAGTGGGAATCTTAACAATTTAAATGGACAATGTTAGTTTATTATAGTTCACACGAGTCATGGTATAGATCATATCAATGATCATAAAACAGATAAAGTTTACATAAATAAACTCATGCAACCAATATAAATTAGTTTCATGAACTTTGGGTATAAACACTGGATTGAAGAAATCATAATTCACCAAAAATCTAAGGATTCTAGGCATGAAAATGTAAGGAATTCTCATTGCATACACCTATACCTGAATGGGAACAAATATATAGAGAAATATTGAGGATTGAATGGAGTATTAGAAACCCTAGTTATAACTTGTACGTATTACCTTGAGAGAATTCTTCTTTTCTATTTTTGTTTAAGAGTTAGCTTAAATGTAATGAATAAAAGAATTAAGATTTCGATGTATTTATATTAAAGGTTTTTGAGTCTAAGATGACATGGGATTGGTCATTAAGATTGTCAATTGTCCATAATAATCCTTGGAAATTAGGTTAAAAATATCACTGGACAAGTCCGACGGATGGTTCGACAGATTGTCTAATTGGTTGATGAATTGTCATATGACTCGTAGATATGACCCCAAGTATGGACCTCATTAGACCACTTCCATAGTTTGGATCACAGTCCATCGAAGCTTTCCATGGACCATGGAATAATTTATTGTAGACTCCTATACTTAAATTTTTTTTATAAATTTGGGATAACATTAAAACAATTCAATGTAATCTTCTATGGTCCTTGGACGGGATATACAAACCTTTAAAGGGTTCGTAAGAACTGTCAACTTAGAAGAAACCACTAGAATATTTCCATGGTTTGTTTCACGTGTCGTGGACCTATCTGTGCAAAATTTAATAGTTACAGATCTTCATGAAAATTTTAAACCCTTTTTTGTTTATCCTTAGAAAGGTTCTAGGTTGATTTTCAAGGTTTTATAAAGACATGGTCTTAGTGTCCATTCATGTTCTCAGTTTTTCCCATATTACATCTCACATTGAATTCTCTCTTGTTACTAATAATACTTCTTTAGTCAAGTTACTATGTTCCCTAACTTCTTCTACTTAATTATCTGATGATTTATGGTTTCTGCATGGTCCAAAGGCTAACTTAGGATCACTTGTGATTACTGAGAATTATGTTACGTCTAGGGTGACTGCAGTGTGTGATAAGTTCATTGAATAAAACATCCAAAAAATAACATGGGTTCATAACAAACAAATGTTACTTAAACATATATTTAGATATAAAGATACAAAACAAGTTTATTTGTATATCTTGTTTAAATGAATTTTCTTGACATATATATTTTAATCTTATTTCTATAAATCAAAAACTACAAATAATTTAAAAGCAACGTTAGAAAATATTATTGTTATGACCCGAAAACTGAGTTATAGTGACATCTACATCCCACTTGTAGACAAGCCTAACCCTGACCCTGAGCAAGTAGCGACGGGCCAGTATCAAGTACCAAATAAAGATAAGTAGAAGAAGAGAAAAAGAGGAGGGAACACAAATACAAACAGAAAGTAAATTCCCTAGAACCTGGTATCGTGGTTATCGAGCATCTATATACAGAATAGTTTAAAATAAAAACCACATAAGAGAAAACAAAAAAAAACAGCTATCCAAAATCCATATAGGACAACTCTTATAAGAAAAGGAAAATCAATTAACAAGAATGCATACTGCTCACCAAGATCTCATGGAACAACACCAACTATGACGCACGATCACATCCGCTATGCTGATTCTTACTATGATCTAGATCAAGAAATATGTAGAAGTGTAGCATGAGTACCAAAACCACGAGTACCCAGTAGGCCTCATAGGCCGATCAAGCAAAAGCAAGCATAAGAAAAGTAAGGAGCGATCCTAGGCCAATAGGGAAATCGTACATAAGGAACAATAAAAAAGGGGTAACTGTAGTAATAACTAATAGGTGAGGTTAAGGATCAGCTATCATTGCATGTAACATCAACAAACAAGTATGAAAGAACATTAACTATAAGGGTATAACATATAGGATATAGACCACAAGAAAATCATGACCAAACACGTCACATACCTTGAACTCCAATGTAACCAGCACAAGGAAGGACCAATAGGATAAAGAGGAATACAGGGAATATAACTACTGAACGTAATGATAACTAATGAAAGGGAAGTAATCCACAACACAAAAGAGTATCCACAAAGCCTATCTAGGAACCAATACATCATTACATAAGTAATCCAATGGGGATTCCCCTGTAAAACCCCAAGGAATGCAAATAAGCGCATACGGAATGCAAAGGGGAACTAAAAAGTAAATAGTGTCTGATACACCTACCCCAATTTATAATATATCAACTGAGGGGCCTACTGAAGCTTTCTAATATTCTTACCCCTCCTACTCCAGCATACCCCTCCCTCGACTATGCAAAATACCCCATGCATAACTACCCAGATCAGAGGGTCCGGGAGGGATCTAATCCCACGTACAAAATACTCATAAAATGAAAACTATTGGCATAGTCATAAGGAAAGAAATGCCAAAACTCAGGATCAACCCATATATCATATCTCAGTGGAACTCAAGTCCCTCAAAATAGGAGATTTTAGAACTACAATAAAATCCAACCTCTTCCATAGAGGAAATACCCAAAAATCATAATGCTAATGAGAAAATAGACTAAGTAGTGCGAGAAAATAGCTTTGTATTTCTATCATAGTCATTGATACACATAATGTTTAAGAAATCAGTCTTCGTTTAGTAGTCTATCAAAATAAAGTTATCTTTTAAGACTATAAGGGATGCTCGCAACACAGAATCAATAAATAGGCCAAACTGATCTACCGTGGCTAGCAAGACCTAGTCAAAAGGTACACCCTTTTCTAGTCCAGCTATGGTCCTAATTCAGGAGTAATCGAACCAAAGATGACACAACTTCCCAAAGGGAGCCCGTATAGGGCTAATTACAAACCCATACAGTGTAAAACATCAACCTACCATAGCTCAGTCCAATACAACTCACTCCCCAGATTGCACTAGGCTAGGATGGAATATCATCGT
>JBDJHY010601300.1:0-16431 GCA_039654485.1 Withania somnifera | reverse complement strand
TTAGTTTTGTTGTGTGTTCAGTGGGCCTTGAAACTTACTGAGTACAGGTTGCTTCGGTGGCTTGTACTCATACTACACTTGTACTTGTGCAGATTCGAGTACAGGTCCTCGATAGTGATTCAGCTCGCTGATCGTTCGGTTCTCCTCAGATCAGAGTTTCAGGGTGAGCTTGGCATGCAGCTTGATCCTCTTTCTCTTCAGTTTTATATTTTTATTATCTCCATTGTACTTTTGGAGACTTTTTGATATTGTATACTTTCCATCCTTGTTCTGATCCGAGAAATCGGGTTGTGAAAACAAATCTCCTAATGGGAGACAACTCATAAAAGAGTTCCATCCATAGAAAACCAGACTACCTCCTTTTTTCATGGATTGACTAGTCGGTGGAGGAGAGCTTGTCCTTGATAGAACAACTCATCCAATATCTTGGTTAGGTTGTCATCCAAATATTTTAAAGTTTCCTCAACTCTGGACCTTGCGAAATGGGGTTAAGATTTGGAGGAAGGCTCGTCCATCCTCCTTGGTTGGCTTGTTGTCCAAAAAATTCTTCACTCTCTCAACTTTAAATTTGGGCATCTTGGGTGAAAGTAGGAGGTTGTTTCACCCAAGAAAGGGCAGTTTTCTCAAGCTTATCATCTACAAGTTTATTGACTACCCCAACTAAGTTCCTTAAACCTTCACTTCCTTTGTTAATTCAAGCTCCTTTGACAGTTATGCCACTTGAATTGACCAATTATCAATTCAAAAACACCAATTTACAAATTTTTCTTGAGTATAATGGATCTAATGTACTTGCTCTTCATCTTCTTCACATGAAGAGTCATATGATTCAGGAACAAGTTTGAGTTTCAAATTTCCAACTCCACTTAAAGTAACTCAAAATCGCACTAAAATTTAACTACACTCTCCTTGAGTGACATTGATCAATCTACATTACCCTTTAGTACCAAATCAAACCCTTAATTGAAACACACTTTAAAAATTCTTCAAGTTCTAAAGAACACCAAGAACAATCATGACATTCCAACTTGAACTCCTTAAATTATCACTCAAACCCTAGAAGAATTGATTTTAAAACTTCTTGACCAATCCACACCAAATTTGAATCCCAATTTAGACTATGAAAATGAATTTTCAACACCTTTGAAGCTTCGAATTTAAAAAATCAAGCACTAACTTGAGCTTCAAATTTCAGATCTAAAATGAAGAACAATGAACAACCAAAATATCACAACTCACTCAACTCAAATTCTATTGAAATGATAATTGAGACTCAATTTCCTTGTGACTTGAATTGAATAGTGATTACTTTGTTGAACCAATTTTACACCAAATTTCAGCACCCAATGAGTGACCCACTTGAACTCAACCTTCAAAAATCTTGAAAAATTAAAAACAACCCGAAACTGACTCAAAATGCAAATCTATGCTGCAAATTACTAGGAGAATGATTCTTAGAAATTAAAATCAAGGAATAAACACAAAGCAAATCCAAATCTAAGAATGTTTTTGTGATTCTCGATTTTTGAACTTTTCTTTGTAATTTTTGAGTTTGTGATCCCAGGATTGTAATTCGATGAAATAAATTATGAACCTAGGCTCTGATACCAAATGATATGATTCTAGAAAGTGAATATAGAATCAAATTAGAGGGAGAAATAAAAAAGGAAAATATATGAGGAATTCAACACAAATACATGCAATTGAACTCCAAACATAATCAAACACTTTAAAAACTAAATAATTCCACAAATGGAAGATCCAATTGTTTAATTTAGAAAAAGAAGCTACACGATAAATTAGGATACACCCACCCTAATCACTCAATCTAGGAACTATGTGAATTATGGATACACCTACCATACTCACACACTATGAACTATGGATACTAAGAACCATAAATTGAAATTAATGAATAAACTAAAATGTTCAATATTTAATCCTCCAAAAACTACTATACAAATTGAAAGACATATTGTGTGTAAGTTGTACTTTTTACATCTAGACCCATAAATAACTCATAATGTCAAATTTTCACCTTACTTTGGCCTCTTGACTTTGAGTTCCAAAGGCCTTCCAAAGCTCTCCAAGATATTCTCCACACCCGGATATGCTTCCTTTTACCCTCGATTATCTCATTGGAAGATCCAATTTATGCCTTCATATTGACCGTAGCTTGGATTCCTTTCCAGCGTTCATGGTGCTTCCCGATATGATATCAATTAAGAAGAGGGCTTTTAGCCTAGGTGATATGGTTCTACCATAATTATAGACTTTACTTATTTATTTATAAGTTGAATTCCAAGTGGTTGGTCCACCCAAAGTGGTAAAAGTGTTCCCGCATGGGGCTATTGAACTAGAAGGCAATGAAGGAAATTAATTCAAGGTTGATGGGAAGTTTGTGAAGCACTATATGCGAGCTTTGGATAGAACCAAGACTGCTGAAAATCATTATCTCAATGAAGTATGAATAATTGATATAATCTATGTCATGTCGTGGAGTTAAATCAACCTCTAATTGGGAGGCAACCTAAGATTTTATATATAATCTTGTAAAAATTTAGTAAATAGTATCATGGTGTTTTTAATGCTTAAAATGTAAGTGTTTGGAGAAAAATTGCAGAGAAAAGGAGAAATAATTGGTTTAATGGACCACAAAATGGGCCATCAAAATATTTGACTATCCAAGAAACTAACTGTGATGTTGAGGGAGTCACGAAAATTTCTAAGGAAGGGACCACGGGTTCACAGACCGTAGAACTATTCTTTGGTCCTTAGAATTAGCCTTCATCCATTCCCTATGAAAATTGACTGTAAGGATCTATGGACCTTCTGAAGGACTATAATATTGTATTATAGACTATTATATGAGTTGTAGGGATCCCAAGGTAAGTCTTTCGTACAAAGGTTTACCATCATGAGTTTTAGTGGCTCTTACCAATGTTCTATGTAAAAGGCTCCGGGTCTAAATCATCAATTTTAGTTCTTTTTAACCTATCTTAACCTAACCCGCGACCCAAGGTCACTTTCCCCTTCACCCGGTTGATTTAAAAGGGGTTTGACCGAATTTAATTATTCCCTCCAACTACTCCCTCAATATAACAGTCACCCATACCCGCGTAATTACTTCACCCGTGATCGACATTTACCCACCACCATCACTGTCCACTTTATTCAACTTGTCATCATATTTATCATTTTTGTACCTTTCAAATCAAGTCTTTTTTCTCAAATTATGTAAGCTTTTTTTGAAATTCAAAAACTATTTCTTTTGGGTAGTTAGAATTTTCCTCTCATTAGTATTACAAATATGGGTTGTAAAACATAGTGTTTGAACAATGTAAACTAATTTTGATTGTTAGCTTGATAACCCATATGCATAGGGCTTTGATATGGGGTTGATATTTTGCAAAAAATTCATATACATCGGTGGCAAAGAAATTGAATTATATCTGGTGTGATTCATACTTGATACAATACTAGTTTGCACTGGACTTGTGAGAATATGGTGATAGTGTTAATGCACTGCTTAAGGTAGGTTAATTCCCGTGTTAATTTTTAATTGTAGGTAATTGAACTGATTGTTTTTGGTGTGAAATTTAACTTTAGTTATGCATTAGTTGATGCATTGTACTATGTTGTTATTGGAATAGGTATACATACCCTCTAAGGATGCTATCATTAAGAACTAATTGAAATTTTTATATTGTTTACTCCCTCCATCCTCCCAACGCTATTTAATATTGTTCTCGATAGCCTACTATTTGATCTAAGATTTTAAGGATAGATTTTTCTTGACAAAGTTGCATTATTTGATGATCTTGGGCTGTATATTGTGTAATTATGTACCTGAGATTGGTCGTTTCTCTCAATTATGAGGCGTACACCTTTCAAGGGTAGTAACCTTACGCATTGAGTAAAGAAACCAAGCCTTATGTCTTCAAAATTTTGAGTTGTGCATACTGGGGGTTTCACGGGTGGTCTTAAGGATCGTAAAATGTATTGAAAAAATATTAATCTAGAGGACTATAGAGGAGGCTACTGATGTTCTATTAATTTATGAAACTTTTGATTCTTAAAGCATGAGATTTTTATTTGTTCTTAAGTATGTTTATGTAGATACGATGATATTTTGTTGCTTTGTGCAGAAACACAGGCGGTGGAGGTGAACTGATGCATTTTTGCATAAAAAGACTAAATCTGGGCCATGAAGAGGTTTTATGAGATGTATCATGGATCATGGAACTAATTCACAATTGATAATATGCAACGTTGAAACAAGATACATAAGTTTGAAATTTGGAACTTAGGTTTGACAGGTAGTTTAATGAACCGTCATCCCATTTTACAATTTGTTGAAGGAAGAATGGAATGAATACTTTTTATTATTGTTTTTTGAAGATCAGGTTCCACGACTTAGACCTTGGGTGGTCATCCATTATTACGGACCATGGAATGAATGTGGTAACCTTGGAGAAGTTGTACAAAGACATTTTGGACATGGCTTTCACATACCGTCAACCATTATCACGGACCGTCATCCACCATAGGCCCAAATTTTCTTTTTTATTTTGGATAAGTTTGATTTCTTCTATAAATACTCTACTTATATATTGTGTAAAGGGTTCGACTTTTTGACAGGTTTTTAAGTACATTGAAAGTTCTTGGAGACTAAATTATATTATTCTTGAATTATTTCTTGATTTATTCAAGGATTTCCTTCTATTAATATCCATCATTAATACAATTGTCTACTTTGTGATTGTAATTTTATTGTTTTATATTTAATGAAAATTCTTGATATTATTGTGATAATCATGAGTGGCTAAAATCACGATAATTTGGTGATTGGGAACTATGATGAATTAACAACCTAGGGTAAAGTACTTAGTAATTTTAAACCGGTGCGCATACATATATTGTTATTTTCATTGTATTGATTGATTTTTAACAAATAAATACGTTAAAACTTTCCTTGGGTACTTTTTTATAAGAGAGGCAAGACACAAGAAAAGAAAATAAACAAAAGAGATATAGAGCTACCAACCTTCATCTAATGAGTTGAGCTATGACAGGGATAGTCTATCTGGGGTCTAAGGAAAAGGTTAGTATGGGAAACAATATGAGACCGGAGGTGATGAGTGATATATACTTAATTGGGTGGGGAGGTATTTAGGTATACTTAGCTTATCAGATTCTGTATGCTATGCACTTGAATAGGTTACTGATACGAAATACGTAGGAAGTTAAGAAATCATGGGGCTTTTAATGTCTTAAAACTATTGTTAACTCATAAATTAATAATTAAAGTTATTAAATATTACTTTATTTACTACTTTAAATTCCCCCTCGAAACTAGCAACTATTAAGTTGACTTAACTTCTAATAGACATGTTACTTGCCATATTCCCTGTGGATTCAACCCCAACCTTTGTTGAGTTCTATATTTGTCAGCAACCACTTTATATTTCTTAATGGAGGTGTAAGTTTGGGTGAATCAAATTTTTGCAATGTTTCTGGGGAACTATTGGCCCACCATTCACCAAGATACAAATGAGTTTTCCAAGTTTTGTGATAGATTCCATAGAATTAGTGCTAGATCCAAGAGACAGGAATTGCCTTTGAATCCCATCCTTGAGGTGGAACTGTTTAATGTATGGGGTATTGATTTCATGGGTCCATTTGAGGGTTCTTATATGATGAAGTATATTCTGTTAGCTTTGTACCATATGGTAAAGTGGGTTGAGGTGCTTCATTTCCAAAAAGTAAAGGTTAGAGCGTCACAAAATTTTTGAAGAACATCTTTTCCCATTTTGGTACCCCAAGGGGGACCATAAGTGATGGTGGTTTGTCCACTTTACAACCGGTTATTCAGTGCTATGCTATCTTAATATAGTGTAAATAATAAAGTGGAAACGCCATATCATCCTTAGAGAAAAGGGTAAGTTATGGTGTCTAACCAGGAGATCAAGATCATCTTAGCCAAGACTGTGAACACAAGCCAGATTGATTAGTCAATGAAGGATGATGCTCTATAGGCATATCAGAGTGCATTCAAAACCCCAATTGGAATGTATTTATATCAACTTGTATATGGAAAAGCATGTCACTTGCCTATTAAACTTGAGCATAAAGCTTTATGGGCATTGAAAAAGCTTAACTCTGACTAGAAAGATGCCTCTAACTTTTGTCTTGATCAACTAAATTAGATGGATGAGTTCCGTCTGGTAGCTAAAATTTTTGCATTGTTGAAAGAAAGTGAATCTAGAATCAAATTTGAGGTAGAAAAACAAAGGAAAACATATGATTAATTCAACACAAATCCATGCAATCGAACTCCAAATTCAATCAAATAGTAGTAAACCCAAATGAATCCAAAAATAGAAGATCCAATTTTTCAACTAAGAAAAACGAATTTGTGCAAGCAATTAAGGAAACACAAACCCTAGTCACTCAATCTGTAAACTATGTCAATTACGGATACACCCACTGTACTCACACACTATGAATTATGGATACTAAGATCCCTAAATTGCTACGATGAATAAATTAAAATATTCAATGTTTAATCATCCAAAAACTGCTACACAAATTGAAAGACCAACTACATATAGTGCCTAAGTTGCAGTTATTACATTTGTGCCCAAAAGTTGCCCGTAATATCAAATTAGCCCCATACTTTAGACTCTTCACTTCGAGCTCCAAAGTCCTTCCAAAGATCTCCAAGCTATTCTCCTCACCCGAGTTTACTTTATTTGACCCTTGATTATGTCCTTGGAAGCTCCAATTGGCGCCATCATGTTCACCATAGCTTGGATTCCTTTTTCAGCATGCATGGTGCTTCCCAATATCATATCATTTTCCCTTTCTTGTAAAGGATTACTTCTCAAATCAAAAGGAGTACCTACAAGACAAAGTACCAATCAAACCCAAAATTTCCTCATGGTATGAGGGTTAGAACAAGGGTTAGCACCAACGATCTCAAAGATAGCAAAATCCAAGCTAATAGATAACAAACAAGTCAAAATCAAGTGATGCTCACAATGGATACTGAGGTTAAATTAGTAAAAGTACCATTCAACTGGAGTATGCACATCAATCAAACCCAAAAAAATATACCTCTATGGCAAGACCAAATATAGGAAAAAACGAGATCACATGCCAAAAGGTCACACCAATAACTAACAAGTGTGCTCTCACAAGTAACAAGCGTATTGAATGGAATAACAACTCATGGAAACACATCATTCAACTCAATGTCCAAAAACCCATAAGTACCCCCTATAGCATGAACTCCAACTATGTGGAAGAATATGATCAATATCCAAGAAGTAGGAAGGGTATTCAACAAATATGTCACAAATGATAGAGATCATAAATGAAATTATAAATTATGGGCATGCACTCGATAACTCACCAATCACATATAACATAGATGAAACAACATCCATAATACCATTGTATGCAAAAGGTAGTAAAGAAAGGAAACAAGATCATTATGCTTAAATAATATATTTTCACATGCAAAACTACAATGAGATAGAAAATTCCTATGAAGCATCATGTAATTAGTTCAAAACACATAAAAATACTTTGAACTTCTTAAGTAAAGGTCATATTTCTCATCCTCAAGATAGAGGGGCCAAAATGATGTATATCTAACACATTTATGAATATCATCATAGTAAAAAAGATAGTGAAGAAAGGAATCAATCTCAACACATTCACTTTTATTATCCACATATGCATCCTCAAACAACAACAATGAGAGATCATCAAGCCAAGAAGGGAAAGCATATGTAGACTACAAGAGCTTTGCACAACAAGTATAAACTTGTTCCTTCTCACAATACACCTTAAAGAAGGCATCACCACCTAGATACATGCACTAGAAAGGTCAACGAGACAACAGAATACATGGCTAAGCATTAACACGTGTTTCTTCCCAAAAATTGGGCCCCTTCTATTAAAAATAACAAGTATGCTCTTAAGAGTCCCGTCTAACCCTTCAATTTTCCTAACCACACATATGTGAGAAAAAGTAGGCTACAAGCATTGGCCACTAAATAGAACCTTAGGAATCTCATCACTTTAAAAAATAATTGATATCCAAGAGTTAGACGCTATACCCCTTAAGCACATTGTGAACAAATATGAAAATTTGGGATGCATCAATGGGTACATGGTAGGACACATAACAATACAATCTCAACAAATGACCTACCGTGCTAAAGATAGCAACATAATCCCAAACATAATCAATAATATGGGAAAATGGATACTTACCTTGGGAAAATGAGCTAGGTCTTGGCTAATGACTATCCATGAACTCCCCATAGATCCTTTCCAACCTATGCATTATATTTCTAAGAGGATTGATCCACATTCCTCACATTAGGTGTTCTTGTAAAAAGTGACTCCTCTATTTCAATCTTAGGGCTAAATTCTCCACCCTTCTCAACTGATGGTATTTCAACCAAAGAAGGTTTTTCCCCTTCGTAAAGTTGAACTTCCTTCAACTTCTCCAAGTTTGCAATTCAAAGACAGGTCTCCCACTTGAAATGCAACCTCATCTTTGTAAGGGACTTAATTTAAGTTCTCTTGGGAATTTCACTATGTGTACCTACAAAAGAGAAGATAAGGCAATAGAAAAAATTCTAGTATCATGGCTAGCGTGTGACAAAGGCTTCGGTTGGACAAGTTACACATTAGAGTGTTCCTTGTCCTTATCAAATAGACAACTCCTTGACTGATTGTTTGCATATAATTCCTCCCCACCTTGATCAATGATTATCTTGCTTTTCACTCCCAACTCTTTCTCATGCTTCTTCTCCCTATCTTCTTCCTCAAGTTCTTTCCCAAGTTCTCTCATGATTCTATACTCCTCACTCACTTCGTAGAAAGTCAAGGATGATATTCTAATCATGTGCCTTTCAAATACATATGATTACTTGTTGGGTGTACCATAACAATTGACACACCCACCAACTAGCCAAGTCAACCTAAACAACACATGGCAAGATCACATGTGTAATATATCACATAGCTCCTCTCGATACTTACTAAGGCACACACTCAGATTTGATTGTATGGTTACCTCCACTTTAACGTCGTCAGTCTATTAGAGTTTCTATAGATGGGGATACTTTTGAGTAGGTAGGTTCATCCTTTCAACCATGCGACTATTACCACAATTAAAACCACACCTACCATCAATAACAAAGAACATACATTATCTATTATCCTACACATTAAATGGAATAGTTTCACACCTTGATAAATTTTATCTTGTGAGATATCCCCAATGACTTGTATCAATTCAGAAGACGCATTCAGATCTTCCACCAATTTCTCAACATTTAATTTAGAGGTTTTATCCTTATGACTAACCATAGGCTTAGCACCATCATCTTTGACTTTAAAAGTTTTCTTGACCTTGCTAGCACACAAGTCATTACTAAAGCCAACCTTGTATTTCTTTAGAGGATGTTCTTTAACAATATGTACTTCATAATTGAATTTATAACAGAAAATAAGAGATGAGCTAGAAGGATGAGGTATATTAATATTACCACCATGATCTTTGTCATCCTCATTTGGAAAGTAGCAAGATTGAGTATCTTGACTACCATCTTGGAATTGAGGCCGACTCACTTTGATAGCATGTATCCCTCAGCCTGGTACACCGTTATCTCTATTATGCTTATATTGAACTCCATACATCCTTCCCTCAACACCAAACATATCTCTGCTATCTTGATTCCTATGATATACTAATAACCCTACTAATCATGCCATCATAAAAAGAGATTTGACTTATTTGTTATACATTTGGGAAGAGATTTGTCTAGGTGGTTGGTAATAGAATTGTTTATCCATAAAAAAAGACTAATATTGTAGCTTGTACTTTGGTTGTGGAGTTATTCTTATGAAAACTTGTCTCACATTAGTTAGGTTATTCATTTGGAATGTGGGGTTTGGGTATGTTTGGAAAAGGTCATGAGTAGTACGTGTTGTCCTCTTTTCACCTCCATTCTCCCTCAAATATCCCATATCCCCCTTTTACCTTTCATCTGCCACCCTCTATTATAGTCCACATGATGACTTTTAGTTTGATTCAACCACACATCAATACCACCTTGATTTGATTTAGAAGTAGCACAATACGAAGAAGTATTTATACCCTCACCATTCCTACTTACATCATGTTTTTCATCACTAGGGTCATATGATATGTGAAAAGACAAAAGATATCTCTCATCACCTTTATAACCATATAGTGAAGTATAAGAACCCTCATTATTAATACAATAATTACCACAAGGTTCTTCTCCTTCATTTTTATCATCACCATTATCCCCAAAATAGTAATACTCACTAGCGTGATTCATGATCATATGGACTTCCATATCCATTATTTAACTTATCTTCAGACTCATGAGTATCACTAGAATATTCATAAGGATCATCATAATACTCATTTGGTTCATTGTCATACAAACAAGTGGCATCATGATCATAAGGACCATCATAGTCCTCATAATCCCCATTATTATAGGTATGAGTTTCATGATCACTCTCGTAGCTTCCATTACTACAAGAATAGCTACTCATGTCAACCTTTCTTGTATTCTAAAGCTTTTGATAACATCTTACTTTAGTGGTACCTGAAAAACTCAACACACGAGGTTAGTATTAAAATCCTCACGTCACTCGTATGTAAACTCTCACCTTACCTCTATGGCTTCTTCAAAGATTTCTTGCTAAGCTTACCTTCGGTCTATCAAATAAGTCGTCTTCTATACTTTTTTATAGAGTGGATATTTGTAGACCCAAAAATAGACTAAAGAAGATCATACTTTAATAAGAATGTTCAACAATAATAAAAGGAAAGAAAATCTTGAAAGAAGTGGTACGAAAGAAGGGAATTAAAGATGAATTAGTATTCAATTTGTATGAACTAATAATAATCAATTACTAGTTGAGAATAGATGGGAACCATTCTAAAAAACTAGATCTCCAAGGTTGGAATTACCTTCAACACTTGGAAAATTTTAAGGTTTGACTATTTGGAGGATGGTTCGCCCTACCTTGGATGGTTCATCCTTGGTGTATGGTTTGAAGCCGTCCTTAATCTTCTAAAATCCCTCAATATATTGGATTGGGTAGAAGAGTGGGACGGCTTTCCTAATGGGAGACAACTTAACAAAGAGTTTCATCCTTTAAAAACTAGACTACCTCCCTTTTGGATGGCTTGCCTTATTCGTGGAGGATGTCTCGTCTTTGATAGGATGTCTCATCGAACATCTTGGTTGGGTTTTCATCTAAAGTTTTTCAATCTACCTCAACTCTAAACCTTGGAGATGGGTCTAAGATATGGAGGATGACACATCGAAAGAGGGACAACTCTCCAATCCTCCTAGGTTGGCTTGTTGTCCCAAAAATTCTTCATTGCCTCAACATTAAATTTGGACATCTTGGGTGAAGGTGGGAGGACAGTTCACCTAAGAATGGGCAGTTCACCTAAGCGTGTCTTCCACAAGGTCATTGACTGCCCCAACTGAGTTCCTTAAAGCTTCCCTTGCCTTTGTTAATTCAAGCTCCTTTGACAACTTACGCCACTAGAATTGACCAATTATCAATTGCCAAACACCAATTTACAACTTTGACTTGAGGATGTGGATCAAATGCACTTGTTCTTCATCTTTTCATAAGAAGATTCATATGACTCAAGAACAATTTTGAGTTTCAAATTTCCACCTCCACTTAAATCAATTCTAAATTGCACCAAAAATTAACCAAGAACTCCTTGAGTGATATTGATCAATATCTATTACCTTTTAATACCAAATCAAACCCAGAATTGAAACCCACTTTCAAAATTCCTCAAGTTCTGAAGAAGACAAAGAACAATTGTGACATTCAAACTTGAACTCCCTCCATTATCACTCAAAGCCTAACAAATTTGGTTCCAAAATCTCTTAAACCATGAGAAATACTTTTCAACACCTTAGGAGTTTCAAAATCAACACAAACAATAATCGAAGTTCAAAACTCAGATCTAGAGAGATGTAGAATATGAACGCCCTAATTTTAAACCTTTCTCAAATCTTCTCCAATCCACACCAAATTTGAATCCAATATCCTTAGACTATGACAATGACTTCTCTACACCTTAGATGTTTCCAATTCAAAAATTCAAGTACCAACTTGAGCATCAAATTTTGGATCTATGATGAAGAATAATGAACAACTAAAAACTCACAACTCACTCAATTCAACTCTGATTGAAATGTAAATTGAGAATCAAGGTCCTTATAACTTGAATTGAATAATGATTACTTTTTTGAACCAATTTTACACCAAATTTCAACACCCAATGAGTGACCCACTTGAACTCAACCTTTAAAAATGTTGACGAATTGAAAACAACCCGAAACTGACTCAAAATGCAAATCTATGCTGTAAATTACTAGGAGAATGATTCTTAGAAATTAAAATCAAGGAATAAACACCAAAGAAAATCCAAATCTAAGAATTTTTTACGATTTATTGATTTTTGATTTTTTTTATGAAATTTGATTTTATGATTCTAGGATTGTAATTTGATGAAATAAATTATGAACCTAGGCTCTGATACCAAATGATATGATTCTAGAAAGTGAATCTAAAATCAAATTGGAGGGAGAAATAAAAAAAGGACAACAAAAGAGGAATTCAATACAAATCCATGCAATTGAACTCCAAATATAATCAAACAATATGAAAACTAAATAAATCCACAAATGGATGATCCAATTGTTCAATTTAGATAAAATAAGCTACGTGAGAAATTAGGGATATAACCACCCTAATTACTCAATCTAGGAACTATGTGAATTAATGGATACACCCACCTTACTCATAGACTATGAACTATGGATACTAAGAGCCCTAAATTGAACTACAATGAAGAAACTAAAATATTCAATATTTAATCCTCCAAACACTACAACACAAGTTGAAAAACCAACTAAAAGTGACCCATAATGTCAAATTGGACCCATACTTTGGCCTCTTCATTTCTAGTTCCAAAGTCCTTCCTAATCTCTCCAAGATATTATCCACACCCCAATTTTCTTCATTTTACCCTCAATTATGTCTTGGAAGATCAAATTGGCTTCTTCGTGTTGACCGTAGCTCGAATTCCTTTTAAGCATACATGGTGCTTCCTGATATAATATCAATTGAGAAGAGATCTTTTAGCCCAGATATTGTTCTACCTTTAAATTATAAAATTCTCTTACTTCCTGGTAAGTTGAAGTCCAAGTGGATGGTCCACCCAAAGTGGTAAAAGTGTTCCCGCAAGGGGCTATTGAACTAGAAGACAATGAAGGAAATTAGTTCAAGGTTGATAGGAAGTGTTTGAAGCACTATCTGGGATCCTTAGAAGAAATCAAGACTGCTTAAAAGCATTATCTAAATGAATTATAAGTAATTGAGATAATCCATATCATGCGGTGGAGTTAAATCAACAGCTACTTGGGAGGCAACCCAATATTTTATATGTAAACTTGTAAGTAAGTAGGGTCATGGTATTTTTAATGCTTGCATGGTATGTGTTTGGAGAAAAATTATAGAGAAAAAGGGAAATAGTTGGTTTTATGGACCAAACAATAGGCCATCAAAAGCTTTGACGATCAGTGAAACTAACCGCGATGCTAATAGAGTCATGAAAAAATCTAAGGAGGAGACCACAGGTTCATGGATCATAGAACAATTCCTTGGTCCATGTAGTTAACTATCATCCCTTCCCCATGAAAATTGACTCTAAGGATCTATGAACTTTCTAAAAGACTATAATATTGTATTACGGACAGTCATATAGGTCGTAGGGATCCCTAGGTAAGTCTATCATACAAAGGTTCCATGTGCCTTAATGAGTTTCTATGGATCTTATGAATGTTTTGTGTAAAAGTCTTTGGGTCCAAATCATTAATTTTTGCTTTTTAACCTAACCTAACCTAATCCACGACCCAAGGTCAATTCCCCTTTACCCGGTAGATTTAAAAGTTTTTTGACTCAATTTAATTTTTCCCTCCAACTACTCCCTCAACATAAGGTCACCCACATCCACGTACATACTTCACCCATTATCGACAATTACCCACCACCACCATTGTGCACTTTATTTGGCTTGCCATCACCTTTATCATTCTTTTAGCTTTTGACTCAAGTCCTTTTTATCAAATTATGTAAGTTTTTTTGAATTTTTAATTCAAAACTATTGATATTGGGTAGTGAGAATCTTCCCCTCATCAATATTGCAAATATATGATGTAAAACATAATATTTGAACTATGTAAACTAATTTTGATTGTTATCTTGATAACCCATATGCATAGGGCTTTGAGTTAGGGTTGATATTTGGCAAAAAAATCATATACACTGGTGGAAAAACAATTAAATTATATCTGGTGTGCTTCATATTTGATACAGTTCTAGTTTGCACTAAACTAGTAAGATTATGGTGATGGTGTTAGTGCACTGCCTAAGAATAGGTTAATTACCTTGTTAGTTTTAAAGTGGAGGTAATTAAACTGATTTTTTTATATGTGAAATTGAACTTTGGCTAGGCGTTAGTTGTTGTATTGTACTATGTTGTTGTAGGACTGGGTATTCATACTCTCTAAGGATGTTATCATTATGAACTAATTGCACTTTGAGTATTTTTTCCCTCTATCCTCCCAATGTCATTTAGTATTGTTATCGGTAGCCTAATTTTTGTTCAAGATTTTAAGTATATATTTTTTTTGACAAAATTGTGTTATTTGATGATCTTGGGCTGCATACTGTGTAATTATGTACCCGATCTTGTCCATTTCTATCAATTTTGAGACTTACACCTTTCAGTTGTAGTAACCTTAAGCATCGAGTACTGAAACCAAGCCTCCTGTCTAAAAAATTTTAAGTTGTGCAGATTAGGTGTTTTACGGGTGGTCTTACGGACTATAAAACCTGTTGAAAATTATCAAACAATCTGTAATACTCCAACCTAGACTGTACATAGGAAGATCTAATTTTATGAAAGGTTTGACGACCCATGAAACCATTTGATGGGATGTAATACCAACCGCCAACCCTTTATATTGTATACACAAGTCAATTCTTTTTATTTACCTAATTTTTGTTGTTTTTCATGTAAAGAAATATCACTAACAATTAATCTCGCAATTACAATGCCCCCAAAGATCCTTTGAAGGTTTATGTTCATTGGTGGAGTTCTAGAGTTCTGGGTGAGTAGAGTTAGCCACCTAAATGAGAGCATAGACCAGTAGATGAGAATAACTCAGGGAGCTCTAAGTCTAGTGGGTTCGAGGACCACTTTGATGTACGACCCGAACAACACTCTCTTCGGACCACAAGCACCCGTATTAGAGCACTAGGACTTCCATAGCCAACCCTAATCAAATTTTATGAGAAGAGGGTTTGACAGGCTCTACCGGTAATACATACAGGGGCTCTGATGATGTGTGGTAAAGGTATATGATGAGGCACATAACAATGGGGGGAGATCTGAGGAAGGCTCTTGTGAGGATGCCTCGAAGCACTCTAATTAAGCAGATGACATACATACTGCATAGAAGAGATCAACTCCAGCTCCAGCTCCGAGTACATTTTCACAGAAGAGGCCTGCACATCATAGAGATATAGATCAACAAGCTTCAGCAAAGAGAGAAGTAGAGCAGACTGAGAAAGAGTAGATAATAATATGGAAGAGGCCTGAGCAGATAACTAGAGTGGTGATGGTGACATTGATAATTTGAGATGGCAGATTCTGAACATGCGAGAGATTTATGATACCGTATTATCCCCATCATAGAGGATGCCTCACTAGAGAAGACTGAGAAAGAGTAGATAACAACATGGAAGAGGCCTGAGTAGATATCTAGAGTGGTGATGGTAAAATTGATAATTTGAGATGGTAAATTCTGAACAAGTGAGAGATTTATGATACCGTATTATCCCCTTTGTAGAGGAGGCCTCACTAGGCCTATATTGTAGGAGGTTCAGGTCCGTACACCAGATCAGGTAGAGTTCCCTCTAATTTGGGCTTTATGTGATTACTATTTATTTAGTTGGGTGAGCCATCCTTATGTCTTTTATTATTATATAATAGTGACAGAGTTCTATTCTGTATATCTGGTGACCCCACAGCAGAATGCTTCCATGGAGAGGCTATTTAGAGCCTTGCCTCCATTTTCAAGTGTCACAGTTTTAGGCCATCTGGTGAATATTTTTTAGCACACTATTGCACATGTTTACATGGCCCGTACTATGAACCCTATATGCCACACTGAAGTATGACTACATACTTCAGCACATTCAATACAAGAATATTACTCCAAAGGAGTGGGTGACATAATATGCTTATTTAGCCTCTACATTGAT
>JBDJHY010600975.1:0-16432 GCA_039654485.1 Withania somnifera | reverse complement strand
ACATGAACTTCCGTCTGAGTCCAAATGGACTCTTGTTCTTGTATATCCTTGGGCTAAAAACTGGAAATCGAGACCCACTCCATCCAAACCTAAAATTAGCTGAAGACATAAAAGTGAAGCCATTCAAAGAAGAGGGACGGGCCTGGGGCTAATATCCAGGCTCACCCCTTAAACTTCTATCTTTATTTTATTTATCTTGTATGCTTATTTGACTTGCTTTGTATATAATACTAACATTTAGTCAATGCGAATTCCCAAGGATGTATTCTCTTCTATGTTCTTTTGATTTTTATAAATAATAAATTTATTTACTCAATTCATTTTGTTTTACTTTTCAGATAGTAAGATCGAAACAAATGGAATTATAATTTTCAAAAATTGAGCAATTATCACATCCCTCATATTTATCAGATCTCAAGGTTTTACAAAAAAAAAAAAAAAAAAAAAGTAGCCACTCTTTTGTATAAAAGATCAACAAAAAATCACTCTCCTCTTTCAATTGTAAAGGTTTCATAAGAGTGGTTATATTTTGCGAATGCGGTCAAAATATGCCTGTTTTAAAAATGTAATTGACATATCAAATGTTTTCAAGTAATCACATTTTAAGATAGAAAATTGGTATGACCCATTTAGGGATGTTCTCGAGGTGCTTTAAGAACCTTCCTCGCGATATTATGGAATCCTTATTCAGATCTTGTAACATTAAGTTTTGTTCTTGTTTTTAAAATTTAAAGTCTATTAAAAAGAAATTTTTAATTTCTTTAAAAATTTTAAGTGGCGGTTCTGTATTTTAAACTACTTTGTAATTTTCTTTATTTTAAGTTTCTGAATAGTTTGACACTTATCCATTTTTATGTTATTTTTCCCTTAAAGTTATATTTTTCTTATACTAAGTAAAAAGGAAAGTAAAACAACATCCTTATTAATCTCCACATTTCCCTAGATCATCTGATTATCAAACTTCACTATCATGTCACCTTCATGCGCTACCTTATTGAAATTGCACTCTAAATACTACATCTTAGTCCTTCTTAGCCTAAATCGTATAGACTCAAGAGTTTTCCTCCAAACCTCTATCTTAGTATTAACTCCTTTACGGGTTTTATCAATTAAATCTATGTCATCTACAAATAACATATACCATGGAACCTCGCCTTGAATATATCATGTTAATACATCTATCATCAAGGAAAATAAAAAAGTCTGGGAGTTGATCGCTGGTGTAACCCTATCAACACAGGAAAATGCTCTTTATCTCCTCCCACAATCCTAAAATGGGTCTTGGACCCTTTGTACATGTCCTTAATCAACCTAGTGTATGCCAACGGAGCACCTTTAGCCTCCAAGCACCTCAAAAGAACCTCTGTAAAGACTTTGTCATAAGCCTTCTCTAGATAAATAGATACTGTGTAAAGGTCCTTTTTTCTCTGCCTATACTGCTCCACCAGTCTTCTTACAAGATGAATGGATTCTATGGTCGAGCGGACTAGCATGAAACTGCATTAATTCTTAGAGATAGTCACGCTTAATTCCACCACCCTCTCCCAAATCTTTATTGTGTGACTTAGTACTTGATGCCCCTATAGTTGTTGCAATTCTAAATATCACCCTTGTTCTTATACAGGGAATCATCATACTCTATCTCCAAGCTTCAGGAATCTTTGCCATTCTAAAAATGACATTAAATAGCTTGGTCAACCATTCCATACTTGCCCCGCCTGAGCTCTTCCAAAACATTACCATAATGTCATCTGGCCCAGTTCCTTTATCTCTACATATTGTATAAATATCCCCTTAACCTCCTCAATCTTAATACGTCTATAATAACCATAATCATGAAAACTCTCTAATTTCTCCAAGTCATTTAGCACAAAGTCTTCATCGATCCTTTCGTTCAATAGCTTGTGGAAGTAAGATTGCCATCTCCTTCGAATGATACCCTTCTCCACTAAAATTTGCAATCTTCGCCCTTGATGTACGAGTCCTCCGCTCCCTTGCCTTGGCAAGCCTGTACAACTTCTTATCCCCACCTTTATCCTCTAGTTCAACATATAGGCGCTCGAATATTGCTTTTTTAGCTACCGTAACTACTAACTTATCCTATTTAATTGCCCTTTTATACTCTTCCCTATTAAATTCCATATCCTCCTTGGTATTACTCTCCACCAACTTTGCGTACGCACCCTTCTTAGCCTACACATTCCCTTAAACTTCCCCATTCCACCACCAGTCCCCACAGTGCCTATTCGATCAATCTCTCGAGATGCCTAATACCTCTCTATCTGTATCTCTAATTCAACTAGTATACTTGAACCACATTTTATCAGCATCCCCACTACACCCCCAATCTCTATCCATCAACTTCTCTTCTATCTCCATAGCACTGGCCGTAGTCAAACTATCTCATCTGATCCTGGATCAATCAACCATAACCCTTATTTTACTCTTTTGCTCTTTGATCTCCAAATACATGAACAAAATCTTATGTTGGGTTGAAGATTCTCCTTTTGAATAACTTTACAATTTTTACAAAGACCTTTATCCCTCTTAAGGAGCAAAAATTTAGTCTAGGTTTTAGACACCTACGGAAGGTAACCAAATGTTCCTCCTTCTTGGAAAATCTTGAATTTGTTACAACCAAACCAAAAGTTCTAGAAAAATCCAAAATTGAAGCTCCTTCGTTCCTCTTCCTGTAACCAAATCCTTCACAGACATCAACATATCTACTTGAAGAAGAACCGATGTGCCCATTAAAATCTCCTTCTGTGAAAATCCTCTCAATATTAGGCACAACATTCACCACTCTATCCAAAGCCTCATAGATCTTCTTCTCCTCCTGGTCAGCCCACTTACAGTGCGTAAGAACTAATAATGTTCATCGTAGAACCCTCAATGACTAACTTAATCAACATGATGCTATTATTGGCCCTACTAATCACTATCACTTGCTCCCTAAGATCTTCATCCACTAAATTCTTACCCCAGTCCTATTCGTAATGCCTCTAGAATACCACAATTTATACTCGTCCACATATGATGCCTTAGTACCTACACATTTGGTATCCTAGAAACACACTATATTAATCCTCCTCTTCCTTGGAATCTTTACTAGTTCTATGGAATTTCCTTGTAAAGTTCCTATGTTTCATAACTCCATTCTTAACCTAGAGTCTACCTTTACGCATTTAACCCTCCTGACCCTAGACCCCTTCATCACCCTAAACTTGGCCTCAATCCCAACCCAGAGGCCGATCCCAACCCCAAACCTCATCCCAAACTCGACCGCAACCCCATCCCTAAACTTTATCCCAACCGATGGCATGACCCTATCACACCATCATACACAAAATTTACTAGTGTAGGACAACAAATACAGGATACACTAACAAGATAACCAAAGAATAACTAGGTAGAACAAGAAATACAATCCTGATATCAAAATTCAAATAAAGATGCGATCTTTATAGCAACATTCAATAAAAAAAATGCAATCTTGATACTAAAATTCCAATCTTTAATCTTGATATCAAAATGTAAAAACCCTCTCAGGCCATTATTGTGTCTTTGCATGGTTTTTGTGTCTATAACATTTCAGTAGTTTCCCTAAGTTATTTATACCGTACTGGGACTGGTAGTTTAGATCCCTGGAATTTCTCTTGCTCGTTATCTCAGTTTTTCTATTTTAAAGTGTCAACTTCAGAATAGTGGAACTTGAGAGTGATTTTTTAACAAATGCGCTCGGAATCAAATTATAATAGTTACTTAGATTCGGAATGTGTACTTTGGTCTAGTATGACCCTTGGTGCAAGTCCTGGGGTTTTCAGTTGTGTTTCGAGCTGGTTTTTGGATAATTTAGTTCTTTTAGTGAAAGTTCACTTTAACATAACACCCTGCGACTTAAAGTATATGTGTGGGTCGTAAGTGTTGATGAATTGGGAAGATAAGATTGTAAATGATTTATTATACAATGTTGCACTTAAATTAATCCATTAAATTCCTAAACAAAGTTAGAGGCCACGTTGAACCATGAAACAAAAGTTCAAGTTGAAGGGTCCATTGTAGTGAGATTTTGCAAATAAGCTTGTAGGTGGTCTGACTTGTAACAAGTATATCTACCAATATATAAGGCGTTATAGAGCCCATGACCTATCAAATAAAAGGTATATGAGTATAGTTTGAAATAAAACAAACATCTCATCAATAAGATTTCAGATTTAAAATTTATGCTTTACTATAGACGGGCACATTGTCCAATCGCAACGGGACATGCGACAACTTTGAAAAGTTGGATATAACTCTCTCTTTATATATATATATATTATACATACATACATATATATATATATATATGTGTGTGTGTGTGTGTGTGTGTGTGTGTGTGTATTTGGTCACTTTTTAAGGGTTTTCTTCAGTTTTTTCAGCTCCAACTCTCCGTAACATAAAGTAGGTTAATTTCTTCAAAAATCAAGTATATTTCTCCTTGTAGATCATGGATACATACTTAGCCAAGCTTTTTGTTGAGGAAAAAGGTGTTTTTATAGAATACTAAGATGTTTTTTGGGATTGTTTCTTAATCATAAAGGTATGTATCCTCTTACATCTTCACAAATACGACTTTACAGTGCAGGTAGGACTCACAGGACGACTATAGGAAGCCGTAAGTCCATATTTTACCCATTGTAATTGATGTTATTGGTGCGGAAGGAGTATGTAAGAGTATGTATTTTTTATGTTTTTTACAAGATGAAGGACGTATTATTGGTTATTGGTGTTGTAAGATCGTTGTGATGAATTGTAAGGTGTAGAAAACACGATTTTTCTAACTCTAGCGAGCTTATCTCTTGTCAAGTGTTTGATGAAATGAAGAAATAGGTTGAGGGTGTTTTTTTATCTATTTTTTGATCTACTATTACTGTATGGATAATAATACTTCCCTTTCAACATAATCAATGAGATTAAAAGGTTATTTTATGCCATTTGATAGAGAACTCTTCAGACGGTACTCAGAAGACAAGAACTTGAGTTTGTATCATTGGTTAGGACTTTTCTACACTCGATTCTTATCCATTTTATCTCAACTTTAAACCATGTATTCCTTGAGTTTAACTTTATGCGTTAGTATTTCTATTTCTATTCATATGGCGTAGGGCCCATAGGCCTAGTTTTAACCTAAAGTTCAACCTGAGATTTTATATGGTAATATGTTTATTATTCATCACATTTTAACATGTACATTATAAATTTGAAAGTTTCATACTTGTTCAATACTTTTGGTGAAGTTCGGGCTTTCAGCTCCCCATATGGATATCATTGTCGCTGCCTAGGTAGGTTATGATTTTCTTCCTTCTAGACTGAGCATATATGTGTTACTTGTGATGATATTGACTAGAATGTGGATTTGTGTATTAGGTTTGGTATCCTTTTATCTTTTTTATTCATCTTGCTCTCGTTGTTTTGCTATTTGAGCTTTTTATTATTCTGTAATCACCCTGCAGACAGCTTCTAGGGCATGGTTATGATTATATTATCTCCCCTGGTCCTCCTTGGTCTCCCTTATTTGTCCCTGTGGTATAGTTTGAGACCATGATACCTACTTGTTGTTTCTTTTGTTGGTCTTTGGACCCTAGATGGTGGTTTCGGGTAGCATCCATGTTAGGCATGCTTACTATTCGTTATCTCTTGCTGGATGTTCCTTGTGTCTTTTCTAGATGATTCTTGAATGTGTGAGGTTTATCTTGGCCTTGTTTAGGTCCATAAGAGAGTTATATTGATTTTAAATGTGTTAGCTCTGTGCTTATCCCTATTGTGGAAGTAGACTTTGGCCCATGTTGGGTGTACTTTAGGTAGTAGTAGCACCTTTTTTATGATTACTCGAGGCTTTGGATTATAGTTTGGCTGGAAGGGGATAAAACTAGTGATTATAACTTAGAATCTATCTCTTGGACTTTAGTTAGTGAACTTAGGCCGATCTAGAGTTTTGTATTGTTTTTTGTATCACGAGCATGCATTGACCATTTAGGCTGAGTATAGCCGGACTTTGGATTTTTATTGGTTAAACTATAATAACAACATGGTTTTCTCAGATAACACCTGGAACTATTTCGTACCTATATGTATACTTTCCATGATCACTCCGTGATATAGAGCTATTTTTCTTACAATATAACCAGAATCATCCTAATAATTGGAAAATAAGTTTTATGTTATACCTTATACATTCCACGACTGCTGGGAAGTATGGAGCTACTTTCTCACATTATTATTCCTATTTTTTTTCTAAATTTTCATTGTTTAACTGGATATGCCTATGTGGCGGTACTATGGGTTTTCAATTAAAATAGTATATACGAGCTTGACTCAATTTTTTATACTTGGAAAATATATGAGATGGGATTGAATTTTTGATACTCGGCATTAATGTGATGGTACAGGTACTGATACAAGGATTATGCATGTGGAACGATTTCCTCCATGGGCCCTGCCAAGCTGGGTCGTTATGCGTCGGGCACTATTCGTAGCCTGGGGAAGGGTTATACAAGGGGCGTAGTGGTATACGAAGATGTATCTCATGGGTCCTTCCTGTCGTGGGTACACCTCGGGAGGGTACGTGTGAGTACTTATTTACTTTTCTCATCACCCCTTTGCATTGCATTCTTTCACATTTGTTTGTACCTTTTAGACTTACAGGGGGAGTCACGTTAGGTTCCTTGTATGCCTTTTTGTACCTGCTAGTAGTATGGGATGCTAGCAGGTCTTGTGTGTTAATTAGGTTATTATTTGTCCCACTGGTAGTATGGGATGCAATGTAAGGTATTACGTGTGGTCTTCCTGTAATTCTTGGCTACTTTTCTTATCTTACTTGTGGTTAATGTTACTTCGTTACTTACTATGATTTCCTAGTTCCTTATTGTGGTTGTACCCTTTTGTGGTCGCGCTGGAGCTCCAGGTACGTGTTTCGTTGTCACTTGTTGGTTTGGCTAATTTGATTCCACCTAGTATCTTGTTATCTTAGTTTTGCTTGTTGTGTTCCACACCTCCCGATTAGTTTTGCATACTCGCATAGACCTGCTTTCTAGTTAGTACCAGATAGCTCGCCTTAACTTATGGTTTAGTGATATCTCTTTTACCCTTATCGATGTTTAGCTGATGGTGTAGGTGAGTACTCTTTCCTCGTTTGTCTTTATGATGTTTTCTCCAGTTAGCTAGTTACCTTTCCCTTTTTCCTTTTCTTTTTTATATCTAACCTATTGTTTATCTCGATGTTTTATTACTTGTATCTCATGTCTTCCTAGTTAGTGTATGATGCCTATTGCATACTTGTTGTTTTTTTTGTACTCATACTACATTTCTGCATCTTTTTCATGATGTTGGGTATAGGGTAGGTTATCGCTGAGGACGTTCGTGCAAGTGTGGTTTTTGTGAATCTTCGGAGACAATGGTGAGCTTATGGAATTCGAGTTGCTCCACTTCTTCAACTGCAACCCTGTCTTGCTACCTTCAGAGACAGCTTGTATTTTGTTTTTATATAATGTTTGTTTACTTTGTTATATATAGATGCCTCTGTACTACTGATAACAGGTTCTAGGGTGTTTTTGTTTCTATTTAGTTCTGTTTCTTCTCTTATCCTTCTCCTATCTTTTATTGTGGTGTTTCTGGGATTATGTCCCGTTGGTTTCAGCTCCGAGCTAAGGTATATGCTTGTCTACCATAGGGATTTGATAGACGCCATCATAACCCGATTTTGGGTCGTGACACAAAATTCAAATAAAAATGCAATCTTGATACAAAAATTTCAATACAAAAGCAATTTTGATACTAAAATTCGAATAAAAGAGCAATCTTAAATCTTAATACCAAAATTCAAATAAAAATGCAATCTTGATTTCAAAATAAAAATAAAAAAGTGCAACATTAATATAAAAAAATAAAAATAAAAATGCAATACATATTCAAATATGAAAAAGATTTATATATTTATAATTTAATAATCAATTTCAAGGCCCTAAATAACCAATCAACTGATATATAAAGGGTATTGAAGTGAAAAACTTCTCATTCGAAGATGGATTGACACCCAACAATTTCAGATGGACTCTATACTCTTTTTAGTGTCTTCAAAAGTGATGTCTTCATCCTCTTCACCATATAATGTCTTGCGACATACCTAACAATGAATTTCAAAATAACATCAACCAATGACTTGAATCAATGAAGAGAAGGATTAAAGTATATAATTAAACTTCTTTTCAATGTTCTGTACTATCAAGACAAATTACATAGAATAGGGGATATAGATCTGTGTCTAATTTGAAGTATCCACAAAACTAAAACCTAGCCAAATACAAAACACATGAAAAATACCACAAAAGCAGGAGAATAATCGTAACTTTGATTAGAATAAAATAAAGAAAAACAACATAAAATATGATGCTTAAAAAAGTCCAAAATATTAATAAAAAGTCCTAATGGTATATTTATACAAATATCCCACACTTTTAGAGTTTGTAGACTCCTCCACATTAACTACACTTTAACCTAAACATAAAATTACCTTTAGAGAGTTCGGTTCATAGATATTTCTTTTATTGCAATGGTTTGATTATAAGGGAACTGTACATATAGAGGCAATATTAAACTTAATCCTAAACTTAAATAGAGAATCTATTTTGTCAACAATACTCTTAAGTGTATAATGAATCCTAAGCAGACTTAAATAAAGAATTTATTTGTCAACAAAACTCTATGTCTATAATGAATCCTAAGCAATAACGTCAATCAATAAAATTATATGCAAATTTAAAATAGTGATTAACATTAAAACAAATAATATATCTATTTAAATGGTATAATTTATTACTATTATATTGAAATCAATAAATAATTCTTCGTGATTATGACCAGGAAATATTTTTCACTTTCAAGTATAATTATTAAAAAATCAGGTCTTAACTTACCAAGATTTCAAAATGCATACTTTATGACTTTGAAATATTTAAATTTTAACTTTTAAATTGTTTCCATAAAAATGTAGATAATAGGTTTTCTAGTGTAAATATTTTTTAAAAGAGTAAAAAATGAACTACACTTTAGTTTCATTCTTTTACCTTAAAATAGGTAGTAAAATATAAGGAATTTGAATTGTTATAACAATTAATAACTAAAATTATAAAATATAGAGCAAAAAATCTTGAATTAATAAGATATTAAATTGATATGACTTACAGTGTTCAACAAATTTTTATTAACGGTGCTCAACCCATTTTCACTACAAAATTCAATGATCTAAATATCTTGTACAGAATTTTGTAAACAAGTCTATTTTAATCTTGTAACAGCTTATGGACGTCATAAATAAAAAAATCACAACTAACGACATTTTACTTTTTAGTTGTCTGTTAAAAATAGAGGAACATCTAATACTACATATGTAATGACCCTTAACGTCATTCTTTCGGTTTCTATGCATTTTGAGTATTTATCCTTTTCATAATTATATTATGTTAAACTAAGTTCGATTTCTTAGTTGGTTCGGGAATGAAATGAGTTTTAAATAAGCTTTTGGAAATTTGGAGTTTGAAGCTTTAAACTAAGAAATACGAAACTTTAGGGGTTATTTGGAGTTCGGGACCTCGAAACGAAAATCCATCAGTTCCATCAACTCTAGAATGTTGATTTTGGTCTAGTAGGACCGTTGTTTTCTGCCTTAGCCCTTTCGTGGTGATTTTGAGTGGTTTGACGAGATAAAGTTGAGTATTAGTGAAATGGTTGACTTTGGTCAACATTCTGACTTAGAGTGTGTGGACTAAAAATTCAATGATTTTGTTGGATCCAAGAGGTAGTTTGTGGTCTAGAATAAGGTCTCTTTTATTTTTCATAAACCCCGAGGGTATTTTGGTCTTTTGGTATTTTTAGTTAAAAATGAACTCTTAGCGGGTATAGGGTCAAGGAGACCTTGTACATGTGTTTTGATGGTTCCATTAAGTATGGAATGTTGAAATTAGTATGGTTGCAGATACAGTTTATTTACACAAGATTCCAAATGAATCCCGAGGGTCCTTTCGATTTAGTTTTTGTGTTGTGGAATTGCTGACGATATAGCCTCTGTTATTGTCAACTGGGAACCATTGCGTTTGCAGAGCTTGACGGCGATTATAGTGATCAAGCCGTTTACCCTCCACGTTCAACATTCTCTCTACATTCGCGATGAGTATTGTGTTCGGCCTTCCGCGATTGTGAAGGTCCTTTACACTGTCAGTCTCTGCGTTAGCGCCCAGGTGCCGCATTTTTGGTGAAGTGGTGCCTTGGAAGTTAACTGTTGAAAAGACGTAATTTTCTCATTTATTCAAAACCTATTCAGTTTCTACTTATTTTCTCAAGATCAAAGAAAGGATTATCAACACTAAATTATCGAGTAATATTTCCAAACATGATTTCACTAATTTTCATCAACTTATTCATGATTTTTAACTTGAATTATGAAGGTTTTCAATCCATAAATGAGGTTTCTGAATGTGAACTAAAAAGGTTATAAAACCTTGATTGCAATAAATTTTATTTCAACCTCGTGGGCGCGGGATGAAATTTTGAAAAAAGCTCCAAATAATTGAGTGATGGTTTTTAATGGTTGTATTTTTTATGTATTCTTGGTGTAGTAACTAGATTGTGCATGGTTAAAGGCCACACAAAGAGGGAAAGCACCTGAGTGATTCGATTCCTCAAAGTTTAAGTCAAGTTGAGGTTCTTAGTTTTCATATAAAGTGTCAAGAATTGTTAACGTGATAGTATCATGATTTATTACTTGATTATGTTGAGAATAATAGGATAATGGGGGTCTCCGTGTGGGTAAAATGACGAGACCCACCCGGGTGCTAGTGTCAAGCATGCTGAGTTTAAAATAAAGAATTATTTGATAATGTGATTTTGAGTTCATAATGGTAGCTTATTTCTTGAGTTGGTTGATATGCCTTGATTGTGTCATTTTGGACTAGAACTATAATGGAGTTGACTTGTGATAACTAATGATTTGAAATTAATTACTTTGTGAAGCCCTGTGGAGGCTAGATTGATAGGAGTGACTTGATGATTGTTTATCTCTGTGATGAATTATTTTTCCTGGTCGTGAACTGATTCGGCTCATCTCTCTATGCTTGCACTGGTTTGATCATATCTACTATTATTTGTGCATGAAATTGAGTTATGGCAATGATTTGGGATGTGGGGTTCGATATTGTTGAGGTAATTCAGATATTGGTGCCTGAGGTTTCTACTAGACGATGACTTATAACCTGAGGTTTCTCATAGGTATTGATGTAGGACGCTGAGATTTCTGTCGGGCATACATCAATAGGGCAGACATACATCACGCTTATTTTTTTATTGCATCGCATTTGCATTGAGTTTATGTTAATGAGAGTATAAAATCATGTGCAAAGGTGATAATAGTAGGCTTGAATGATTCTTGTTTAGGTGTGTGAATGGAACCTTTATTATGGTAAATAAATAAGCATGGGTAGTGTCCCCTTTGGGCCATAGATAGCCCGTTGCGACTTTGTTGGGTTGTTAGCATCCTTGTGTGTTGATACCACACCCTAGCCCGGTGCGAGCCTGGGAGTGGGTTGTATTGGGTTTCTAGGTTGGTACCGTTGACCCCATTTTCTTTTTTAGTCCACTTTTTTATTATGCTTTGGTGTTGCATTTGTGATTTTTAAAAAATGATAAATAAATTTTATAGTTGTATATTTTGGACGTGATAAAAGATAAAGTAATAGTCATTATATTGACAATAAATTAGTGGTAATGCCACTTATTGCCTTTCTCCTGCTTTAATGTATTTTTGAATCAATGTTCTTCCTAGGTTAGGTCAGGTATAAATGACTCATTTCACATTTTGAGGGATGTTACATTACACTTATAGCCGGATCTCAAACACGACTAGATAAGCCATGTTCAATAAGTTTTAAGGTATTATAATTGAATAATCATATTAATAAAATTTAGTCTTAATAACCATATATTGGAGATGCTGAGTAACATTGATATTTCTAGATAATGGCTGGGCTATTGTATTAGATTATAAACTATTGTTGGGTTGTTGTATATAAACTATTTACAAGTGCACTTGGGGCATTTTGAAGTTGGTTGGCCGTTTGTAGATTAGGTAAGTGTGGTACATGCAATGGTATATGTGAACTTATTAATGGTGGAGCTTGTGGTAACATTTGTGTTTGCTTATGGGAATGTGGAGTTCTAATTCTTATAGTAGTCCTCTACTTCGGACTATGGAGCTGGTTCTCCTACTGGTGGTATAGTAGGTGCTATCATGATCCGAGAAATTAGGTCGTTACAAATTGGTATCAGAGCCTAGGTTTGTCGATGTCAACGTATAGAACCAATATCTAGTAGAGTCCTGCGGATCAGTGCGGAGTTGTCCGTGGCTTATCTTTGGGAGGCTATGGTGGCATAATCTTAGTTAATTTCATCAATACTGATTCTTGATTTTCACTCTTGCGCAGATGCATCATACTCGTTCTTCTTCTAGTAGATGGACTTCTGAGGCACCAGCTGATGTACCTACTCTAGCTTCTACTTCGGAGACTACAGCAGTACCTGGTATGGTACCAGCGCCAGTACCGACAGTAACATCGATTCCCACAGTTCCTTCAGCGCAGTCTACTGACCTTCGCAGTATGTTGTGGCAGATGCTGAATGCATTTGGTGGTCCCCCTTCAGATCCAGCACAACCTTCAGTTCATGTAGCACCTTCTGGTAGGCCTATAGTTAATTCTACTCCAGTACAGGTTGAACCGGTGTCGGTGGTTGCTCCGATAGTAGAGTCTTCTTCATCTAGGGTTGGCTTAGAGCAGAAGCTCCTTACTAGCTTTATGAGACTTGATCCCCCCCCCCAGATTTTTTGGTGTAGTGGGGGAGGATGCACAGGGGTTTTTTCTTGATTGTGAAGAGCGGTTGACCAACATGGGGGTATTACAGACCCATGGAGTTTCCTATACCACTTATCAGATGAAGGGTGCTGCGAAGCAGTGGTGGAAGGTATTATTGACTTGTAGACCTGCAGGGTCTCAGAGTTATCTTAGGATGAGTTTTATTAGGTATTTCTGAGGAACTATGTCTCGTGTGCTTAGAGGGATTTTGATAGAGGAGTTCCAGAGATTTGAACAGGGTTCGTTGTATGTGGCTGAGTATGAGGCCAGATTTTATCAATTATCAGTGTATGGGGCAGATTTGTTTTCCTACTGAGGCGGAGAGAGTTCGCCGATCTGCTAGAGGTTTGGGTCTTTGGCTCCATGAGGTGGTGGCATAGTTGGTTTCTGATGGCCGTTTGTTACAACAGGTTGTTGATCATGCCTGTATTATGGAAGCCCTCTTTCGTGAGTCGAGTCAGTACAATGAAAGAGACAGCGGCATCAGGGTGAGTTTAGTGGATCTAGTTCTGGTAGACAGGGTCAGTTTCAGCGACCACATGGCCAATATAGTAGGCCAGCTCCATTTGTTGTGCAGCCTTCAACACTAGTTTCTATTCAGCCTTATGGAGGGGCTAGTTTGTCTCGACAGTCTGGGAAGACGAGTTTTGGTAGAGGTACCGTCAGATAGGGCCTTGTTATGAGTGCGTCCAGGTAGGCCATATTGCTCGAGCTTGTCCTCAAAGAGGAGTTTTTCACCCTGGCCCAGTTGCTACTCAGCCTATTAGAGCGGTTCCTCCTCCAGTTAGAGGTGGTGCACTCAGTGGATAGAGAGGTTATGCTTAGAGAGGTAGAGCAGGTGCTCGTGGTGTTGGTAGACGGGGTGATCCTCGTGTTTATATTATTCCTACGAGATTAGAGGCCTACACATCTGATGTTGTGATTATAGGTGTGATTTCAGTTTGTGCAGTGCCTACTTCTGTGTTGTTTGACCCTGGGTCTACGTGGTCTTATAGTCCTCTTATTTTGCACCCAGTCTAGGTTTACCCAATGAGGTCTTGCCTGTATCTTTGTTTGTTTCTACCCAGTAGGTGATTCTTTAGTAGTGGATCGGGTGATCCGATCTTGCCTGATTTCCGTTTGCGGGCTAGACACACAAGGCGATTTGATGTTGCTAAACATGGTGGATTTTAATTTCATACTAGGTATGGACTGGTTATCTCCACAACATGCAGCGTTGGATTGGTATGCCAAGACTTTTTCTCTAGCATTGCCAGGGTTTGCACCAGTTATGTGGAGAGGTTCTGTTAGTCGCATGCCATCAGGTATTATTTCTTGCCTTCAGTTATGTGGAGAGGTTCTGTACGACGTGATGCTTATCGTGTTATAACACTGCCTAAATAGAATTTCATCATGATACGTATTATAATTTGATGCTTACCGTGGTGAAATTCTAGCATTCCAGTAAATGATCACGATAAGAATCACGATGTGGTACTTATCGTGATCACTCATTCATCTTTTAGTGGTAGTGTAAAGTTCCCCCATTTAATGCTGGCATGCTAAGTGTTCCCTACAAGTGAAAAGAAAAAGATAGAAACAACAAAAACTACAAAAAAACACTTACAACACACGGGTTGCCTCCCGTAAAGTGCCTTATTTAATGTCATGGCATGACCAAGCAAATGTTATGCCTCCATCAGCCTAAGAGTTAGCACCTCATGTTCATCCTCAGGACAATAATGTTTTACTCTATGCCTATTCACCAAAAAACGTTTGATCGGACTTGTTATCTTGCAATTCAATCGCCCCATGCTCTGTAACGCACACCACCTTGAATAGACCCATCCATTTGGAGCGTGCTTTCTGGGGAAAAGCCTTAACCTAGAGTTGAAAAACAACACCAATTGGCTGGGTCCAAATTTGTGCTAGACCAACCATTTATCATGCCATCTTTTTTTTCTTTCTTTATTAACCTTAGCATTTTCGTATGCATTCAGGCAGAATTCATCCAGCTCAAGGAGTTGTAAGTTTTTCTTTGTAGCAACTGCTTTTGGGTCAAAATTTATCCTTTTGACTGCCCAATGCGCCCGATGTTCTAGCTCTACAGGCAAATGACATGCCTTACCAAAAACCAACCTATACGGCGAGGTTCCTATAGGGGTTTTGTAGGCTGTACGATACACCCAAAGTGCCTCATCAAGCCCCTCAACCCAATCTTTCCTTTGCACATTGACTGTCTTCTGAAGTATTTGCTTCAGCTTTCTATGCGATACCTCCAATTGGCCACTAGTTGATAGGTAGTTACCACTCTATGGGTTACCCCATACTTCCCTAATAAAGCCTTGAGCCATGCATTCCTAAAATGTGATCCTCCATCACTGATTATGGCCCTCGGGATTCCAATTCTGGTAAATATGTTCTTTCACACAAATTCCAACACCTCCTTTGCATCGTTAGTCTATAAAGTCGTAGCCTCTACCCATTTTAAAACATAATCAATAGCTACGAGGATGTAGCGATTCCCCTGTAAAGGAGGGAAGGGTCCCATGAAGTCAATGCCCCGGACATCAAATATTTCCACTTCAAAGATATTATGCAATGGCATTTCCTGCTACTTTGAAATTGAACCCGTACGTTAACATTTATCACATTTCTTCATGAAGTCCACCGTATCTTTGAACAATGTAGGAAAAAAGAAACCTGCTTGAAAAACTTTATGGGCTATTCTTTCCCCACCGTGGTGCCCTCTATACAATGAGGCATAGCATTTAGCAAAGGTTTCCTACATTTCACCTTCTGGCACACATCCCTAGACAAGTTAGTCAGGACCTTGTTTTTATAAAAAGAGCTCATCCCAATAGTATAATTTGCAATCGTGTTTCAACCGCTTCTTTTGATGACTAGAAGCATCCGGCGGGAACACGCCACAGACAAACACATTAACTATATCTACATACCTTGGTAATTGTTGGCTCGACAACATCAATAACTATTCTTCCGGGAATTCCTCCCGAATCTGCTCCTGCTCTACAATATTATCATGATTTTCCAATATTGAGACATGGTCAGCAACTTGATTTTTGCAACCTTTACGGTCCAAAATTTAAAGGTCGAATTCTTGCAATAGCAAAATCCATCGGATCAGCCTTGGCTTTGCTTCCTTCTTATTAAATAAGTATCGTATGGTGGCATGATCGGTGTATACGATGACTTTAGTACCTACTAAGTAGGCCCTAAATTTATCAGAAGCATACATCAATGCTAGCATCTCTTTCTTTGTCACTGTCTAATTCATTTGAGCACTGTCCAATAAATTGCTCGCATAGTAGATAGATCTGAAAATCTTATCCCTACGCTAACCTAACAACCTGCATAAAAGTTGAGATATCTTCGAGAAGTCCTGAATAACTCTTCTGTATAACCCTACATGCCCTAGGAAACTTCGCGCACCCCTGACTTTTACCAGGTGTGTCAAGTTAGAGATAACGTTAGTTTTTGCTTTTTCTACCTCC
>JBDJHY010600865.1:0-16432 GCA_039654485.1 Withania somnifera | reverse complement strand
TATATATATCAAGGTAAGCATAGAAAGTAACATAGAATCAGTTTATAATAAAGAAGTCATCTCATTACCGGGGTAAACTATCTTAAAGTTACTCATATTATTCCAACCTCCACAAAGTTATACGAAAATGATATATTTCAACCACTGGAGTTATCATAAGGTAGTTTTCATTAAAAAAAATTCTCAATATAGTCCAACCAATTCATCGCATTTCATTTAGTTCACAGGATATAACAAGTCACACATCAAGGTATTACATCATCAAATAATTCCCTAAGTTTTATCCCGACATACACAATCTCAAAAACCCAAAGTAATCACATAATCTAGCAATTAATCATTAATACTTTATAAAAAGACCAAAGAACCTTAACTTGCTTTATATTTTGAAGAACCAAGTCATTTGTGATCCTTTCCCTTTTGGAATGCCTCTAATCGTGCAAAATATAGTTACCAACACAAGAAAATAAACAATTATCAACACCTAACTCAATTATTCAAACTTTATTCAAAAACTCACCCCATCCACGGGGTCAAAACCCGAACTTTATCATAAAAATACATTATCATTTAAATAAGCTAAATATCAAGTTTTATTAAAAACACATTCTATTTCGTGGTTGAAATAAAAGTTTTAGTTCATTTGCAAAAGCACTATTTTTGGGTTCAAAACCTTGAATTGTTATGTAATAATCATGTTAAAGTGAGGGAAAATTGAAAAAAAGTGATTAGAAATCTTACCTAATAGTTATCTTCAAAGTCCTCTCTTAGCGTTCGTTTAGCTCATTTTAGGCATGAAAATATGAAAGATTTTGTGTTTTAAAACATAAAATAGTCACTGCCCAGGAACCCACCACAAAAGTGGAGCCCCATCGCGAATGCAGTCCATCCAGAAATTAACCCTATGTGAATGCAGCTAATGTCTAGAAAATACGGCTAATATACTGCAAACTCAGAGTAATCAACACCTTCCGTGAATGACGTCCTATTTTGCGAAAGCAGCGGAGGCCTGGTGACAGTAGTTCATGGTGTTTTGACAAAAAAATTCATAAAGATTTGAGGTTTGGGATAGGCCCTCGGGATTTGCAAACATGCTAATAAACCATATATGCATACATACTAATTTTAAAGTTATGGACTCAATAAAACCATCAAAACACACGTATGAGGTCTCCTTTACCCGATACTTGCTAAGGATCCATTCTTAACTAAAAGAACAAAATGACCAAAATTCCCCAAGGGCTATAAAAAATATAAAAGACCTCGTTCTAGGATAAAATAACCCCGAGTAAAGGAATCATCAGATTTTTAATACGGGCACTCTAAGTCAGAATGTTGACCAAAGTCAACCATTTCTCTAAAAACATAACTCCATCCCGTTAAAGCATCCAAAATTACCACAAAATGTCTAAAATAGTAAACGAAGTTCCTACTAGCCAAACTCAATATTCGGAGTTGATGGAACTGACGGATCTCTATTTCTAAGTACAGACTCTAGATGACCCCCTAGAGTTTTTTATTTTATACTTTAAGGCTCCAAAAATTAAAACTTCTAACAACTTACTCAAAACTCATTCCTTTCCTGAACAAACCATGGAATTAAACTTAGTTTAGCCTAATGCAACTACGAGATGCGTAAAATAGTCAAATTGGACAAAAATTAAAAAAATAATCTCGAGGGTCATTATAATGATCTATCAAGATCATCACCACCAATAAGGGCTAGTGTTATATCAATAACCATCTAACCAACTATGATTCTCTTTTGATGGAAACAACTCTATCCAAATCTCTCTCCAACTTCTTCATTTTATCATCCTCTTTGAATTTCAAAGGCACCAACCTAGTGGGAAAATCCATTTTCATCTCATTAGAAGTGGGCACTAACCATGGATGCACAACCTACATATAAAAAATAATATTAAAATATTATTAAATAAAAAAAACAACTAAGTAAGTTGTAGCATGATCTATCGCTGAAACAGATACAACAATTGCTGAAATTTTTTTAGCATTTGTTGAATTTATTTTGGTGATAGATGCAACAATTTTTGAGATATGTTCGGTAACTACAAAAAATATATGAAAAAATTAATTAGTATTTTTATATTTTCAGTAGTTACTGAACATGTCTCAACAACTGCTACATTTGTTACCAAAATACTACTATCAGTACGTATATAAATTATTTATCTAAATAAGCACCAATAGTATATAAATGTAAAAGAAGGCCTACTCACCATTCTTCATATTAGAGTTATTTATCATCGAGAAACATCTAATAATCCTCGGAAAAGTTAGTTCCATTTTGATCCTTATATCTATCCCCTCCTCACTATCATTATTTTCATCCTCAACACTTTAGATTTATCAAAGCATCCCTTCCACCTTCCTATTATTCATACTTCTCCAGTGTCACTCTTTCTGCTTCTTATGAAGACTTCTTTGGTGTTGCTCTTTCTCCTCTTCTTCTTCTTCAGCCCTTTGTCTTTCCTCTTGAGACCTTATGTTTTTTCTTCAGTACAGGCTTGTTCAATAAGTTCTAATAATTTGGGTCTTTATATTTCCCTTAGTATACTAATTCAACTTCTAGTATTTATAAAAAGAGAATCAACAATAGCAACTTATGTTTTTCTTTTCTTTCTAGGAGCAATTATCTAAATCATATCAGACAAAAAGAATCATCAATTAGTAACCAATTATTTAAGAAAGATAATAAAAATAAGCAACTATAATTTATCAAACAAGTAGACAAACAATTTTTATTTCAAAAAAATATACTTCAGCAGTTGTTGCTGAAGTTTTAAAAATTGCTAAAGTTGCTTCAGCAATTCCTAAAGCAACTTCAGCAATTGTTGAAACTTGTTTTATGAAATAATATATTTACTAATTGATGTATGAAACATCAAAAAGTTGCTGAATATAATTAGTAATTATTGTATGAAACTTCAGTGAATATTCAATAATTGTTGTATGAATCTTCAGCAATTGCTAAATCATACAACAATTGCTTCAGTAAAGACATAAATTAGTTTGACCAATCATTTAAAATAAATAAGAAAATCAAACTACTATAGTTTTTGAAATAAGTACACAAATATTATCTAAACCACATGAGATGAAAAAATCATCAATTATCTTAACCTATTCTTCAAAATAAATAAGAAAATAAAACTACTATATCTGGCATAAAATGTACTAACTATTATTTTTTTTCTCAAACATGATATGGTTCTGTAATTGCTACATCGGACTTGGTCAATTGTTGCTTCAACAATTATTGAATATTTGTGTGACTATGGTTGAACATGCCAATTTTGGTAGAGTAAGATAGACCTTTCTCGAAAGCATTTTTATATTATAGTCTTTTTTTGTTAAGAATGAATTACATTAGGATTCTGATATTCTCTAGAAACTATAAGCATCTTGTTGAGGTTTTTGTTATAACAATTCATACTAAAACTTCGTCAACTAGTATGACTTGGTATAGAACCAATCAGAACAAGTTGCTTGTAGTTTCCTGAGAAAATGAGAAGCTTAAATTTTATCATATTATCCAAACGATATTGTAATTTATAGGAGAATACTTCGAGGAAGGTCTACTTACTCCACCAAAATTGGTATAGTCACCCACAATCATATATATATTCAGTAATTTCTTCACGTACAAATGACCAACTTTCATGCAGCACTTGCTGAAACTTTAGCAATTGTTGCATGTAACTTTAGATATTGCTAAAGCACATATGTCTGAAAAAAGAATGTTGTCTACATGTTTGACCAGACTCCAATAGTTTATTTTTCTTGATGAAACAACTGTTGAGGAAGGGAAGTTTCTTCAGCAATAGCTGATAAATATTTAGACATTGCTGAAACTATAAAACAATAGCCAAAATTTTAGCAATTGTTGTTTAAAATGTAGAAATTTTACCTTATTGTTGAATATTTTTCAGCAATAACGAATTAGTTTATAATAAGGGCTAAGAGTATATGGAATTAGTTAAACCAAAATCATAACTTTAATCAACAAAAATCAAGAATTTACGTACTTTTAACAAAGAATGACCACAAAAAGGTCACAAATCACAAACACATGAACTTTAGCAATCAAACTCAAATTATGCAATTAACATAAACTAAGCAAGGCTCAAGTGACCACAAATTCACAAACCACAAAGACATAAACTTCCAACAATTATTGAAAATTATTAGCAATTGCTCAAAATTCCTTATTACATTAGAATATTCAGCAATTGTTGAATATTTATCAACAATTGTTGTATGAAACTAATTTTTGAAGTTTCAACAATAAAAAATTGTTAAAGTTTCAGTAATTAAAAATTATTGAAGTTTCAGCAATTAAAAATTATTGAAGTTTCAGCAATTATTATATGAAACTTCAGCAGTTGTTGACCAACTTTAATAGTTGTTAAAATATACTTCAGCTATTTACCAGTTGCAGCAAAAACTTCTGTAACTTGGTACAACAAGATTGTTATTTTTAAACACCATTTTCTTATTGTTTTTTCTTCTTTTCTTTAATATAAAACACCATTTTCACTTCAAAAATACAAAACAATAAATAGGTGAAACACTATATTCAACAATAATATTATTTCTTTTGACACCCATATTCTTCTTCTTTTTTTTTTCAAATTAAAGCACCATTTTTCACTTCAAAAATATAAAATAACAAATATGTTGAAACACCATTTTCAACAACAGCATTCTTATTTTTTAACATTCTTCTTCTTCTCCTTTTTCTTCTTCTTCTTTATCGTAATGAACCATTTACTTTAAGAAAAACAATATAATAAATAGGATAAAACACAATTTTTAACATAAAAACTTTTTTTAAAACACCCTTGTTCTTTTACTTTGCATAAAGTGCCATCTTTACTTCAAAACACAAAATAATAAATAGTATAAAACACTATTTTGAACAACAAGATTCTAATTTTTAACACTCGTATTCTTCTTCTTATTTAACCTAAAGCACTGTTTTCACTTTAAAAAACAACAACTGGGCTAGAATACCATTATAAACTAGATTTTTAATTTTTTATATACCCCTGTTCTTATTCTTCTTCTTTAACCTAAAGCATCATTTTAACTTTAAAAAAACAAAATCCTAACTTTGAGAAAATAAAGGAAGTTTTATATGTGAAAATCAAAGAAACTCTAACAATAACGGTGACAACGATGGCTACGACTACAGAATTATAGGGTATGTGGAGTTGTTGTGAATTTGTTATTGATTTAGAGAATAAATCATGAGTTTCTATAGATTTTTTGGACAAGTTCGTGAGATAGTAGAGAGTACTTGGAAAGAGAAGTTGAAAAGTTTTGATTGGATTGAATGACCACTTCTGATGGAACGAGTAAATATAATTTACTTTTTAAGTTTTAAAAAGTAACCGACTTGGGCCTTCTTGTATTCTATTAAAGTTTAAAATTATAAGAAAATACATTTTACCCCCAATTAAATTAAATAAAAATTAAGAGAGGGTTGACTTAGGCAGGTCAACTTTGTCTCCTTTTTTAATTGAGAAAATTATGCAAATTATCAATCCACCATGCTTATTTACATCTAATTTATCCCAAATTATGTCAAATAGAAAAAAAATCACTAATTTTCTACTTTTTTGTAATTTTTCTCCTTTTTTCTATTTTGTATTCTATACTGATAGTGATTTGGTTGTTGTTGGTGTTCATCGGTGTGGTGGAGTTTATTAGAAAGTACAGTTAGTTGTGGTTGGAGGTTTGTGGGTGGTGTTCTTATAGTTTATATGGTCTGGTGTTCATATGGTGAGGTTTGGTTATTGTTTCGGATATGTTATCCAAAGGACTATCTTGGTGGTTTGTAACACCTAGATATTTTTGAGTTAGAATTAGAACCGTTCTACAACATGCTTAAGTCTAGATCCTATGTATTACCACTTTTTCCTAGTCAATAAAAATCATTTCTAAAGTGTTTAAGTAGTTTTTAACATGATTCAAGGTCATTAGAACCTCCTAGAACAAAGTTAAGATCGGAGCTTTTTCACAGGCATAGTTTTCATTTTATTTTTGTGCATGGATCCGCTTCAAATAATCATATATCCTAATATATGAGGAGTTATGTGACTCATAACAATAAAAATAAATATCTCTATTTATAGTTTCCAGTTTAACAAATTACGTGTCATTCTGCGGTCGGAGTAAAAGGTTATGATCATTTTACTAAAAAACATAGTGCAGTGGACCTTGTACCAGATTTATGGAAGGATATTCCTATCATATGTGGCAAGAATACGCCTAACCAATGATCGGAAGGTTTCTACAAAACTCACCCATTTTCCTAGGTTATTTATGACATTTTTCCCTACTAATCCATATTCAAGTTATATCATTTTGGGGTCTATTAAGGGATTAAAATCCAAGAAATTATTATTTTTACAATGTACCCTTGAGCCTCTATGCTTATACAAATTAAAACTCCATACCACAATGGACATCTGACAAAAATTAAGGATAAGAAAACAAGCAATGATCTTCTTCGCTCTCTCTCAAAATTACAGTTCCCTTCAAGCTTCAAGAACCCCATTTCTCTATCAAATTGAGGTATAGTAAAGATTCCTAAAGGTATTTGTTCTACTGATCATGAACTTTCTTTCACCCATGTGCCCAAAACCCTGAATTTAAGTTAAGAATATCATAGTAGAAGTTGTTACGGTTTTCCAATTTATATTATATGCAAAAATTTCTATTCTTGCATATTCCTAGATAATTATTTACTATTTTATGTGAAGTATACTTATCATAGTTCTAATTCTAATTTTCCTTGAGTTTTATTCAAGTCCATGGAAGTCATCATAGAGATAAGTGAAGTGTAGAGTCATGATAGTAGAATTGTAGAGGAAGCATTGGACATGATATCTTTTTCTTAAATTGTGAAGTTCTTATATGTTAAATTATGCTTTTGCATCAAGAGTCATGTTTTGAGGAATTTAATTTTCTTTACACTTCTTTAAGATTATTTTTCAAATAATGTTAGAAAGTAGTTGTATTTTCGATTTTACAAATACATCAGCCTAATTGAGAGTCAAAAATCTTTAACAAAAGATGCTTAAATACTTGAATTATAAGTGTAAGAAGAATGAGAGTCTATACAAAGGGATGAGATAATGTCTATAAGACAGATGTTACTTGGTTAATGGCAATCCAAAAGATATGCCTCACTGGTCAAAAAGGAAGTAAATAAGAATTAAATGTTAATGAAAGTTTTTTGAGGAGTATTAGCACTGAGAGTTTTTGGGTCAATAGCTCTTACCCCATACCTGTGTTGCCAACCATAGATACTATTAAGTTATTTCCCAATTCAGCATATAACGAAGCATATAGTGAATCCACTAGGAAAATTGAGTGCCTTCTATCCTGGCAAGGTTTTGGAATGCCCCTACAGCATGGGGTAATATGTTCGACTTCATAGTAATATGCATGGAGTATATTAGTGGTAGAAACACTCAAATGATGTAAAATGTTTGTTTTAAAGTAAGAAAATAATTAAGAATGTTTTAACTAAGTGTATGTCATCTTGTTAAAACTAATGATATCTGAAGATGTTTTATTGAGTTTTTATAATACTCTTGAAAAGTAATGCTTCACTGAGTTTTACTTATATTCTTGGATGGTGAACTTTTATATTATAAACTGTTGGCTTTGCGTAATATTTCATGTCAAGATTTGTAGCTTAGGTTCGGACTTACAGTTTTCATAACAAAAAGAATAAGCAGTTTTACTCTATTTACAAGTCCCTTATTTATGATGAGTTTACAGGTTCTTATAATACTTATGTTTTAAATACATCCATCTATCATGTATGAATTCCAGTATAGTTGTGCACAACTTAAGTATGTTAGCATTGTAGTGTTCAGTATGAAGGGGTCATAATCGTAGTGCTAAATGTAAAGTATATCAGCATGGTGGTAGTGTTCATTTTAGGTTAGCATGATAATGGTCAGTCAGCTTATGTCATCATAGTTGAGAGATAAAGTTTACTAAGAAATGATATTATTGTATATTATTGCTTCTCAAGGCTGACAGCAGCCTTTGTCTTCATTTCTAGAATCAATGGAAAGGGCAAAGATCCACCAAAAGGAGGACGTTGAACAAGAGCTTTTTTTAAGACGGGAAAGAAAAGATGATTTGTCAAGGATGGGCTTCAGATTGAGATGTTTCCCGCATAGATCTCTGAACACTAGTTCATTCCTCAGCTAAAGATAAAAAAGAAGGGATTTTGTAAGCGTAAAGATAGGAGTTGATACGCTCTTCATTGCTAGTAGTGCACTCAATTCGCCAAGTAGCGGGGGAAGAAAAAGCTTCTTCTTATTTAATACTAGCTGACCCAGCCTATCCATCTCAGTTGGTAAGTCTCAGCCCGTTCTTGGACTTGGACACAAAAAAGCGCGTTCCCTTCAGATAAGACGCACCGTAGGGTTCTCCATGCATTACATATCCAAGTTCATGTTTTATATATTATTGTTGAGCATGTTGCTATAGCCTATTTATGTTACCTTCATGTGTAGTTAGTACCTTCTATATACTAACTACATACTTAATGTTGCATGTTATATACCATGCAGGTCAGGCCAACCATCCAAACGTTCGTGGATGACTTGATTTGCATTCCTAAGGAGAAGTAAAGTTGGTGAGTTCCTGTTTAATCCAGGAACTAAATTTGAAGTATTTCATTCTTTTACTTTTATTAAGAGTCATTAAGAGATATTCATTTCATTCTACTTAAGGCTAGCTAGAGGCTTTGTTCTAATATCTGAGATTCAGCTTGTAATGGCTTTTATACATTGATGTAGTAGTTTGAGTTGAATTTTTCATTACTTATTTCTAGACTCTAGAGAAGTTACCCATTTCTTTACTTTATTTAAATTGCTTTCACTGAGTGTTAAGCATGTAGAGATGTGCATCAACCAAGGGGTTTGTCCAAAGGCACTTGGTGGCTTGGTGGCTACGGATGCTCTTATCCCATCCAGGGTGCAAACTCGAATAGTGACAAACTTGATATGAGAGCTTTAGGTTCAAGTTTTGTAGTATGTATGAAATTCAGCGTAAGGTAGAGTTTCTTTTATGGGTGTGACTGCATCACACCTATAATTGAAAATATACTAAACATTTAAGAAATTTTTTTTTTTGTTCATATCTTACTTCGTGTTGTGGAGTATAACTCCAAGAAATCATTTTTGACTAGTGCTTTATGAATTTTGAATCATGTTGACCCAGAAGAGCACTAGTTTCCATAGCAGCCAGTCCATTAGGCTAGTAGCCAAGCTCGTTTAGATCAGACCCCTCAGTCTCTGATTACCCTCATAATTCAACCCAACCCCAATTGTTTGGTGATGAGTGGTCTTAGTCAAAAAGGGAGCAGCAGTAATAGTAGTAGAGAAGTATAGTATCCGGGTAGACACTTAAGATTTAATTGTGATTGCATGTTATGGTAGAATGACCTTAGAGCTAGAGATATGAAGTTAGAAGCATAGAAGTTAGAGTGGCGCATAGTTGTTGATCAGAGTATGTAGCTAGATGTTATGGGATTATTCAAGAGTTGTATTTTCATGCCCTAAAATTCAGTTATGATGACACCTGCTTTTCTAACCCGGTAGGCATCCTAACTCACAAATAAGTTAAAAGAAAAAATAAAAATAAATAATGTGTAATTACCCTTCTGGTCATTTTCCTTATTTTCCATCTTTTTTGGTGTGTAGAGTTTTTTGGTAGTTTCCCCAAGTCATTATGACTTTTTAGGACCGGTAGCTTAATGCCTTGGCAACTCATTTGCCCGTTATCTCAGTTTTCCTGTTTAGAAGTTTTAGTTTTGAAATAGTGGAACTTAAGAGTGAAATTGTAGTAAACATGCTCATAATCAAATTCTGAAAGTTTCATTAGCTTTGAAATACCGACTTTGCTCTAGGTGGACCATAATTTCGTGTCTTAGCTATCCGTTTTGAGTTTGGGTTGTTTTGTGAAAATTCAGCCCAATCAAAGCTTATTTTTAAGCCTGGGTGGTCTTTTGGTGATTGGAGAATTAAATAGAATTTTTGACAATTCCATCAGATCTGAAATGTTGAGTTTGGGCTAGTTGAGTCATTGGTTCACTTCCTGGGGTGTCCGGGCTCGTTTTGAGTAGGTTTGTGGAAAGTCCTTAGTTTGGCTCCTTTTGATCCTTTTGAGTTTGGGATCCTTTTTCTTTAAATTTCCTCGGTTGCTTATTTCAATGATTCCATTGAGTCTATATTGTGTTTTCCACCCAAAATGCACTTTTATTTTGCTAAAATTGGACCCCGGATGCTCGTTGTAAGCCCCCAGAGTTTTCCAATTTTGTTAAGTACAATTGCAGGTCACAGATGGCACCAGCAGCCCCTTGGATGCCTTGATGAGGTTTCCCCTACACCCAGGGATCTGCCCTGGCAAGGTCATGCCTGCGTCCTAAAGGGCATCCCAGCGGCCCCTACAATCTATAAATAGGAGTTTTCCACTTTATTTTCCAGCACTTTGCTATTGCATGTTAGTGCTTTGAGCTATTGTGTGAGCTGGGTTTAGAGGGTTTCAAGACGAGGGGAGTTGCATGTGTGATCATGTGAGTTCGTGGTGCTAGTCTTTTTGGATTTTTTTTGTTCCTTCTGCTTTTCTTTTGTTATGTAAAATGTTTTTATTTCATTAATTTCAACCTCATTTATCCTTTGATATTTTATCGCCTTAAGCTCAAATTTTGACCACGAGTGAGGGCTCATACTATTATACCTAGTTTAATTTCTAGGTTGTGGGGCTCGCTTCCCGACCCGAGTTGCTAATTGAAATATGGGTCTCGTTCTTTATATTTTGACCCCTGGATTCATAGTTATATATTTTTGAGTGATAACGATAGTTTCGAAGCTTTGGGTCTATGATGCTCGCACTTTGGGGATTTTCACCGACATCTAGGTAGGTTTATTTATGTACATTGTAGACTTGGTTATTATTTGTGCTTCTTATATGGCTAATAGTGTGAGATGGGCTTTTAGGTTGATCATTGTATTTTTTGTGGATATCTTTTTTGGATTTAGGGGGCCCGTGTGAGGAAATAGAGGGTGAAAGGTTGTATGTCGGGTCCTGGCCCCACCATGTGGAGGCCATAGACCCTGAAAGCTATTTTAGTCATTACGCGATGAGTATGGTGAGCTGAGTTCTTAGCTAGTGGACTTTGGCCAACCTTAGTCTTTGTTTACTTGCTGTCTCTTTTATTAATTATATAATTATTGCTCTTGCGCTGAGACTCCTACATATTACTGTTGGCTAGGTACTGGCACTGATAGGGGTAGAGGCCCCGGGTTTTTGTACTGTGAGGGAGAGACCCGGTTACTGAAACTGATAGGGGGTGTGTGTCCCAAGATTAGCACTGTGAGGGAGAGTCCCCAGTTACTGGCCTTGACAGGGGGTTTGTGTCCTGAGATTGGCACTGTGAGGGAAAGGCCCTGGTTACTAGTATTGATTGGGGATGTGTGTCCCGAGATTAGCGCTGTGAGGGCAAGGCTCTAGTTACCGGCAGTGATAGGGGCGAGGCCATGGGTTTTGGCACTGATAGGGCGAGGCCCTGGTTATTAGTACTGATGATTCTGCTCTATTATACTTCCCTACACCCCTGTGTATTTCCTTTATATGGTGTGCCCATTGGGTTTAAGGGGGAGTCACGGTGGGTTTTGCTATGTTGTTTGTAATTATCGGTAGTATAGGAGACAGGTAGGTTTTGTGTGTATACTTTCTATTCCTTACTTAGTCGTATCCTACTATTCAATATTTATTTATGGTACATGAATATATAGTATTATGGTTAGTTGGGCTTGGTTGAGCTGGAGCACAGGTATGTTCCCTTACTCCAGTTTCGTGCTTTCGGATACTGGTCATTATGGATTGTGTCTACCATGTTTAGTTCCTGCATATCTGTACTTACACATTCGGTATCTTACCTATTTGCTTATCTATTATTCTTACCACTTCTCTATTATTATTGACCTGTTTTACTTGCTAGCCTTTATTACTAGCATTTTTTAGCCCACTCGGCCGATGATGGCTACTGCATACCTTGTTTGGTACTAATGTTGCACTTTTCCCTTCTGTACCTATTTCGTGGTGTAGATACCGGCAGGGGTTATCGGAGATGTCGTTATCGTGCTGAGTAGATTTATCTTATTGCAGAGATTATGGTGAGTTTTATAGTTCGATTCGGCCATGTTTTCCTTGAGTTCGGCTTGCTTTATTCTTTCTATAGCGGGCCCTCTGTTGTACTATTTTTTTTAGGAGTTACTTTGTATTTTGTATCTTTTGGTTACTCTATATAGTAGTTCCATATGCCATTGACACCAGGTTTTAGGATTTAGGTTATGGATGTATTCCTTTGGCTTCCGTTCCTTTATGTATTTGCTTGTCTTTTCCCCTATGTCAGATGCATTGAGAGGTTATAGACCATTGCACGTAGCTCTGAGCTGTAGGGTTAGGCTTGTCTACCAAATGTTGTAGACTCCATCATGACCTGAATATTGGGTCATGACAGAGTGGTATCAAAACATAGGTTCACCCGTCTCTTTTGCATTGGAGAAAGTTCCTAGTAGAGTCCTGCAAATTGCTGAGTAAACGTCTACATATGATCTTCGGGAGGCTATGGGGTGCCTTAGGAAACACTATCCTCTTTGGCTATTCCTTGGTCTTACCTTGGTCTTATTCCTTCACAGATGGTCCGTACCAAAGGATCTTTAGTGGATTAATACCCTCTACTAGTTAGCCGGGAAGGGGTAAGGGAGGATGCTTTGTCATTTACTACTACCTCGGTCATTTAACAGCCACAAGCACCTCTCGTGCCATCGTCATAGCTTGTTCATTCACTAGCTAATGCTTTCAGAAACTTAATGTAAAAGATACTCCAGTTGTTAGATGGTATAGCAGAAGACAAGATGCAGTCCTCTTCTCAGGGAGTGGTACAAGGCATACCACCTCCCTCAGTTTCTACAGCTCCAGCACCACCACCATCAGTACTACCGTCCAAAGAGTACGAGGCACTATTTATTGATTTGTCCAGGCATGCCTAGGCTTGATATCAACTGAGAAGGAGTAGATTCTACGCTTTGCTCACAGATTAAGGCTTGACTTGAAGGGCTATGTTGAGTTACTTCTAGTATTGCAGAAGTCATTTCTGGAGGTTTCTGACCATGCTCTCCATTTGTAGATTATGACTCGCCAAGGCCAATGGGGTAGCGAGAAGAAGCAGTGCCATCAGGGTGGGTTTTTAAGGTCCAGATTAGAGGGTCGTTCTTTTGATTGGAGGTTCAATTCGATCTGATAGCACCAGGCCTCCAGTAACGTAGGCGAGCAGCCAGGCCTTTAGGGGACCAGTTTCTGGTTCAGAGGCCTTACTGAGGGGTCCGTAGTCAGGTCAAGAGAAGAAAATATTTTCTATGAGTATGGGGACAGGGCCACTATGCCTGAGCTTGCCCCTAGCATAGGGCCTCTCAGACCACATCGCTACCTGTTCATCCATTTCAGGTAGTGCCACCAGTTAGAGGAGGAAAACCAGCCATTTAGGGAGCTAGGGGAGGAGGCCGGGTGGCCAAAGACAAGGATTTGGGTGCACAACAGATTGGGGAGCAGCACCAACTTTATGCTTTTCCTGATAGGATCGAGGTCGAGGCCTCCGATACAGTTGTCACTGGTACATTGATTGTTCTTAGGTTTTCTACATTGATAATGTTTTATCTGGGCTCCACACTATCCTACATTTCTGTTTATTTTGCTTCACGATTATGTGTTGGTAGTGAGCGGCTGCCTTACCCTTGATTTTTTATACCCTAGTGGGTGCATCCCTAGTGGTGGATCAGGTATATAGGTCGTTTCTAGTGACTATTTAGGGTCACAACACATGGGCTGACTTCATTGAGCTTGCTATGTTAGATTTCTATGTGATTCTAGGCATGGACGGGTTTTCCTCCTATTGTGTAGTCCTAGATTGTTATGGTGCGGTCCCACTATTAATTCATCAATTCGGGTCATTTCTTATTGTCGAGCCCGTAGACTTGTCTCTTGGGGTTATGATTATTTGGCCCACCTTAGAGATGTTAGTGTTGAGCCCCTTTCCCCTAAGACTATGTCGGTTGTTAGCAAGTTTGTCGATGTCTTCCCTACTGATTTTCCTGGCCTTCCACCAGAGTGGGATATATATTTTTCTATCGAGGTTGAGCCAGGCAATAGACCCATTTCTATTCCTTCGTATCATATGGGGCCAGATGAGCTTCTTGAGTTAAGTGTTCTGCTGAAGGATTTTCTTAATAAGGGTTTTATCTGTCCTAGTGTATCTTCGTGGGGTGCCCTAGTGTTGTTTGTTAAGAAGAAGGATGGGTCCTTGTGGATATGTATTGATTATTGGCAGCTAAAAAGGGTGACCATTAAGAATAAGTATCCTCTTCCCTATGTTGAGATTTGTTTGATCAGCTTCAGGGAGCCATGGTGTTCTCTAAGATTGACCTGAGGTCTGGCTACCACAAGTTAAGGGTTCGGCTAAGGATGCCCAATAGATTTTTGAATAAGGTATGGGCATTACGAGATTCTAGTGATGTTTTTTGGGCTGACTAATGCCCCTGCATCTTTCATAGATTTAATAACTCGAGTATTTGGACTGTATCTATATTTATTTGTACTATTATATCGACAACATACTAGTATACTCGTGGAGTCGAGCCGGGCATGAGGGTAACCTAAAAGTTGTGTTGCAAACTTTGAGAACTGAGCATCTCAACACTATGTTCTCAAAGTGTGAGTTTTGGCTAAATTTTGCCTCCTTTCTAGGCCATGTGGTATCAGATGCCAGTGTTAGTGTTGATTCAGCTAAGGTTGCAGCAGTTTGTGATTGGCCTCGACCTACGTCCAATCACTGAGATTTGTAGCTTCCTGCGGTTTGCAGGGTATTACTATTGTTTTATTCAGGGTTTCTCTTCCATTGCATCCCCCTTGACTAGAATGACATGGAAGGATGTGCCCTTTCCAGTAGTCAGCTGAGTGTGAGGCCAGCTTTTTGATGCTGAAGAAGTTGCTGACTACCGCTTTGGTTCTTTATCTACTAGTTGAGGTCCAGCCATTTATAGTGTATTGTGATGCTTTGGGTGTTGGTATGGGTTGTGTTCTGATGCAGCAGGGCCAAGTCATAGAAAATGCATCGAGGTACCTGAAGGATCACGAGCGCAACTACCCCACCCATGATTTAGAGTTGGCGGTGGTAATTTTTGTGCTTATAATCTAGAAGCACTATTTATATGGATTCCACTATGAGGTATTCACTGATCACCACATCTTGTAGTATATTTTGAGTCAGAAGGAGCTTCACTTGAGCTAGCAGAGGTGGTTTGAGCTCCTGAAGGACTATGATCTGACTATTCTCTCCCATCTGGGCAAGGCTAATGTGGTTTTCGATATCTTGTGCTAGAATGTGGTGAGCTTTGGTAGCCTAGCTGTAGTTCCTGTTTCTAAGAGACCGTTGGCTCGGGATGTTTAGTTCTTGGCTAGCATGATGGTTAGATTGGATCTTTCAATGTCGGAGTAGATTATTTCCCATGTTGAGTCCACATCATCCTTGATTGACTAGATTCGGCAGCGGCAATTTAAGGACCCATGTTTAGCTCAGTTGAGGGAGAGGGACCTATCAGGTGATTTTGATTAGGCTAGTGTACACTATGATGGTGTATTATATGTAAATGGCCACCTTGTTGTTTTGAGGGTTTGTGATTTAATTCAGACCTTGTTGTGTGAGGCCCACTTCTCTAGATACTCTATCCATCGGGTATTGCGAGGATATACGGTGATCTGAGGTAGCATCACTTGTGGTAAGGTATGAGTAGTTCTATGATATCCTTTGTGTCGCGGGGTTTGAATTATCAGCAGGTAAAGTTTGAGCACCAAATTGTGGTGAGATGCAGAGGCTCCCTATCCATGAGTGGAAGTGGGATTAGATCACTATGAATTTCATCACAGACCTTCCTCGTACTTCCAGAGGGTTTGATTGCATATGGGTTATCATGGATCAGTTGACCAAGTCCGTTTATTTCCTACCGACTCATTCGACATGGGGTGTAGAGAGATTGGTCGAGCTATATGTCTATGAGTAGTTAGACTTTATGGGGTACCAGTATCTATCATATCCAATGGAGGCACATAGTTCTCCTTGCAATTCTAGATATTAATTCAATGCGAACTGGGTACAGAGATTGATTTGAGTACAAAGTTTCACCCACAGGCAAATGGGCAATCCGAGAAGACTATTTATGTCATGACCCGACTTCTCAAAGTCATGATGGCACCTACTATCCACCCAGTAGGAGAACCAAACCCTGTAGTCCGTAGCCGAAGCGGAGGACTACTACAG
>JBDJHY010600757.1:0-16433 GCA_039654485.1 Withania somnifera | reverse complement strand
TTCTATACTATATATTAAAGATATATTAACAATATATGCTAATGATATATTCTCTATACTAACGATATCGACATATAGATATTATAATTAAAGATATATATACTATATATTAACGATATATTAGACATATTAACAATGAATTATCATGAAACGAATTATGATTTAGGCATCGTATTGGGAAAAGTGTTATTTGAATGAGCTAGAAGCGTTTTTTCAGAAAATTAGCTAGGCCAAACCGCCTACGGCGGTTTAGGATGGCTAGATCTCGAGAAAATACGTGAAACAAAAAACAAATCATCCAAAACGGATACTATATACCTATCTATCTATATATATATATATATATATTATATACTAATTATATATTTATAAACTAACGATATCTACTATATACTAACTGCATATATTAAATATGCTAAAGATATATACTATATATACAAGATATATATATTACATATTAAGATATATAATAAATATGCTAAAAATAAATACTATATATACAAGATATATATACTGAATATTAAGAAAATATTAAAAAAAATTAAAATGGACCTGTCTGATTTGATCAAAATGGACCGATTTCCTGAATTGACCCATACCGGCTGATAGGTATAATGTCGCTTAACAAAGAATTTTATTGCTAATTCTATTTAACGATGGATTATAGGAAAAATATTTTTCTATAAACTATTTAACAATAGATTAATAGAGAATCCAATAGCTATTCTTTTTGAAGTATATTAACAAAAATATCTGACTTTACCCACTGAGAACATCATAAGTGGAAGAGCAAAATAAATACTTACCGAGTGAAATTATATGTAAGGCCTCAGCTTGAGCTAAGAGCTGAAAAGAAAGCATGTCCGATGAATGGACATTGAGTATCATCACATCAATTTTTTTCTTTTCTTTGAGAAGCATTGACATTGCAGCTGAAGTCGTATCAACCATCATTACTGTATCAATGTTCATTTGAAGTCAGTGAATTTTTTTTTTACCCAAAACTATCATGAATGTTTGTTTATTTCTTATATACAAATTCAATTATAATTTTTCAGGTTGTATTGCTACACTTTAATTTATGCAGTTGCATAATTAATTAACTTATATTATAATTGCTATGTGACGTAGGTACATAATAAAGCAATATACAATATTATTTTGGATATATAATTGGATTATAGAATACAGAAGATCATCTAGGAATATATTGCTAGAGAATCTATTCCAATTTTACTCAAATATATGACTTGTAGTTGTCGTGCACATAATCTGAATAAAGATTACTCTCAACACCAATAAAACTAAGATAAACAGTTTTGAGATAATCTTATTTCATAAAAGTGGAACTACTAAGTTCTTGAAGAATTTATCGATCCACTTATATATTATGACATAAATAGGATAAATCATCCAATTAAATATGAGGATATTAATAGAAAATTATATGAAATTCATGTGTTATTACATGTCTTATATATTATTATGTTGTTTAATGAAATTCAAGAATTTTAGCTGTATATGCTATAAATAAATTTACGAACTACAATAAAATAATTCAACAAAAGAGTCATAAATTGTTATAGAATACTGAGCTGCAAGTTGACAAAGTGTAGTTTCTAAACAAAGATTGTACTTATTATAATACTTCTTAATGTATTACAATTTTGTTTTCATTGGCGATGGATGTTCTAACGTGACACATTCAAGACGAGGTTTATGGTGTGTGTTACTTACAAATGAGTATAGTACTAATTGATGAGACACAAAGCAACGTTAATGAGAGGCTAGAGATTTAGAGAAAGTCTCTGGTGTCAAAAGATTTCAAGTTGAGCAAGACCAACATTGAATAGTTGGAGTGAGAATTCAATGACGTGGCTCATGAAGTGGACATGGAATTTATGCTCGATACTCAGACCATTTTCAAGAAACGAATTTTAAGTACCTAGGGTTAGTAATTCAAGAAAATGGGGAAATTGAAAAGTACATCACATATCATATTGGGGCATGAATAAAATAGAGGCTCACATTCAATATTGTTGTGTGATAAGAATGTACTACCAATAATTAAAAGTAAGTTCTACATAGTAGTGGACAGACCAACTATATTATAGAAGGTAGAGTATTATTCAGTCAAGAACTCTCATGTATAGAAGGTAAGAGTAGAAAAGATAAAGATGTTGAGATACATGTGTGGACATACCAGAAGAGATAATATTAAAAATGAAGATATGCAGGCCAAGTTAGGAGTGACCCCCTTGGATTATAAGATGCGAAAAGTGAGTTTGAAATGATTCGTCCATATGAAAGAAAGAGATTTTTGAATGCTTAATAAGGAGGTGTGAGAGGTGGACGTAGAGGGGTTGAGGAGACTAAGAGGTAAGTCTAAGAGGTATCAAGTGAGGTGACTATGCAGGACATGACACAACTTTAATTCACAAATATAACCCTTGATAGAAAGGTGTGGAGGTTAAGGATTAGGGTAAGGGTTGATAGTGGTCGAGAGCTTTGCTTCTGTTTCCTGCGGTACTAGTATTAATCTGGTATTTTTGTTTCTTAGATTTCTACTTCTATTAGTTAAGTCTTTAGCCTCGATTATTGCATTTTTTCGTTCCTTCTTGTCACTATTATTGTCTTTTTCATCTTCTTTGTACTGGTGATCTATCAGAAATAATCTTCACCTTCTAAAAATAGGGGAGGGTCGACATACACACTACTCTCTCTCAACCCAACCTCTGAGATTACACTATGTTGTTGTTATACTAGTAATATCTAAAATAAAATAACACATTATATAGGCGTTGACATTGAGTTTCAAAAGATTCTAAAGGAAAAAAAAAGAGTTTCTATTTTCTATCAGATTTTGCTATGCATGTTCTTTATCATGCCGACAAATTAAAATATAATTCCTACTATTAATCTACTTCAGTTACTTTTGTACCTATAAAGGTACCTAGCAAAGAAATTCAAGTCAAAACAAATTTACACAACTTGGATAGAAAACAATCAATGAATACTACCAAAGTAATTGGAACTGAGAAACCAAACAAAAAAAATCACTTTCTGAGATAGTTTTCGAATACGATAGTTGTAGCATTTACTTATTCTTCGAGAAAAAAAAAATCGTTCGGAGAATTGCCAGTAATTGAATGACTATTGAGGTTTGAGTCAAAAATTTTTTTCAAGTAGACATTAAACTAGATCCAAAAAATCTAAATCAAATTAAGAAAAATAATCAACAAAATTAAAATACTTTAAAACTCAAGGGCCACGTTCGGTCAAAGGGATGTGTTGTTAAAAGAATTAATCAAAGGTTTGTAAGAGATGCAACTTTTTTGTTGAATTACAAAGTATAAAAAGTAAGTTAAAATTAAGTGGGTAATTTTTAATTAAATTAGAAAAATAGGAAGGAATATATTTTTATTTTATGAAAATCAAGTGTCCCCACTTTTTTTCCTACATTCAATAAATAAAAAAATAAAAAAAAAAAGTTATCTCAAGGTCAAACTGCCAGATCAGTTTCTTGTCTCATTCTTCTCTAGCTCTTTGTCTTTCCTCCCATTATGCTAATCATGTGCCTCCACCAACCAATAAAATTATATTTTTAAAATGATAGATAGAACGGTAAAAATCAAAGATTTATACATTGAGGAATTTAAATAATTTTCTCCTTAGGCCAATTTACAAAGAACATTTTTTCATTTTTCTATAAAATTATCCAAGTGTAGAACTTAAATATAAGTTGATCAAATAATTAAAATTAACATAAATTGTGTTCCTCCAAGAACATAGAAGCTGATCGAGAGTGTCATATGCTTATACCAAGAATAAAAAATGGAGAATCTAATTTGGTTCTTTGTGACCACACAAAACTCACCAGTAACTAGTAAAACAACATTTAGAAACATAGAAGTAATGTTACGACTACTACGAAAACAAGAATTCTAAGATTTATAAGATATATAAATGAATTCTAAAAAAGATTGACGTTAAAATAACAAATGAGAGACAAACATCATATCAATTAAATCTCTTATATACTTAGAAGTCACACAAATTTAATTATATAAAAGAATTAAGTATTTTTATTTTTAGAATTGTCACCTTTATAGTTATAAAGCTTTAGCAAATCTATCATCTTAGGAACAAACTCTTTGTCGTCATCGATCAGCATCACATGAACTTTTTCTACCATACCAAAATAGGGAGCTGCCATTGAATTATCTACTTTTTCAATTCTACTTGTTGGATATAATAAGGAGGAGATACAAGAAAGTATTTGTTATATAATAAGAAAAATTATTAGATAAATATTTAACTCTTTGTTTGGTAGGTGCTTATATAGTATCTCTATTGGCTAGTGGGCATGTTTAGTTTTGACCGCCCAAAATCCTTATTTGACTTATTTCATATTTTTTCCTTTTATGGTCAAGACAAGGATATACTTTTTGACCTTTTTTTTTCCTTTTCTTTTACAGTTTTAGTATAAAAAACAATAATTTTTTGATAATTCTCTGCTTAGCAACAAAGATGTATTTCCCAAAGAAATATTATAATTATTAGGAAAAATGACTTTTGTCACTTATGCGATTTGAGTGAGTACTCTTTTCATTTAAAAAGTATAGTAATTATGTTCTTATTTTATCTCAATTGTTTCAATCAATGCTTGCATATCATTATTAACTAGGAGCATTCAAAAGCGTCATACAATCATTACCTTATCCTATCCTCCGCTTTGTATCATGACTAAACTTTAAAATTGATATAGAAAATATATTTTTTACAAGATAAACTATTTCTTTTTATTCACTTATATTAAAAAAACACCTAGCGTTTTTTTTTTTTTGTAACTTATACCTCGAAGAATATAAAACCTCAATATCTGAATTTTTAATTATTCTATTTGTTACCTCCGACTTATAATTAGGTAGTGCCAAGTAGTATTATTGAACTTTTAAATTAATTTTGCCTAATATTTCCCTTTATTCTCCTTTCTCTATTATAAAATTATATACTTGCAGACTTCATACGTCATTGTTAAACTCACATATATCAAGTTAATTTCTGTCAAGACCTGAAATTCGAACTGTGATGACATCTACATCTCATCTGCAGACAAGCCTAACCCTGACTCATCTTATCTAGTGGTGGGCAAGTAGCAAGAACCCAAAGCAAATCAAAAGAAGGGGATGAAGAGGAGAAGTACAAAAAGCACAAGAAAAATGCATAACTAAGTATAACTCCCAAAATCTGGCACCATGGTTGTGGAGCTTCTATATACATAAGGGTACAAAATATAACCCACAACGAGGCAAAACTACAAAATGGATATCCAAACTCTAAGTGAAATAGTTGTAGAAACAGAAGGAAAATTGACATGAACTTCAACTACACACTATATCTCCTGAATAGTACCAAACTACTTCGCACGATCGTGTCCCCAGATAACTCGTACTAGGGCCTGCATCAGGAAAAAATGTCAAAGTGTAGCATGAGTACCAAAAACAACAGGTACCCAGTAGGCATTATAAGCCGACAGGGAATAAGTAAGCATAAGTAGAGTAAAGAAAGATCAAGGCAAATAGAGCAGTGGCACATAATTGTAATGACCCTTACAGTCATTTAGGTGTTTTACGCGCTATCTTATATTCTAGAGCTTTTCAGTAGCTACACCAGGTCATTTATGACCTGCTGGGACCGGTAGTCCGACTCCCTACGGCTCAGTCGAGATTTATCTCACCTTGCCTGTTTAGAGCCTGAAATTAGGTACTCGTTGACTTTAGCCAACTTTCCTTTAAGACACACTCGGTATCGAATTTCAATAATTTCATTAGCTTTGAAATGCCGACTTCGATCTAGATGGACCTTAAGTTCATGTCCCGGGGTTTTTATTTTGAGTTTGAGCCGTTTTGTGGAATTTCAGTTCAGCCGAGGCTTATTTCGGAGCTTTAGTGGACTTTTGGTTATCAGAGAATCAGATCGAAATCCAACTCTTCCATCAGCTTCGAGATGGTAACTTTGGGCTAGTTTGACCTTTGATGCACTTCCCGAGGTCTCCGAGCTCATTTTAGGATAGTTTGTGGAATGTTGGAAATTTCCTCTTTTGGTTAGTTTGGTTTCAAGGTTCTTTTCACTCAAATGACCTCCGATGGTTATTTCGTTCATTCCATTGAGTCCGGAATGTATTTTTCATGCAAGTTGCATATTTGTTTTACCAAAATTGGACTTTGCTTCATTTCCATGCCCCAGGTTGTAATCTTTGAAAATTGTTGTTTTTTGGTTTTATTGCAGACCAATTTATCGGCCCTTTTGACTGATAAACAGATCACCTGCCAGGGGTCCAAAATTTGGGAATATGTCGATTTATCGATACTTTGGTTTGATAAATTGGTACCTGCAGGGGGGTTCCAGATTCAAAGGGTGTCAATTTATCGACACTTTGTTTGATAAATCGGTACCTACAGGGATTGCCAAATTTCAGGGAATGCCGATTTATTGATAGTATTGGCTAATAAATCGGTCACTGATGCCTTTACATAGTTATTTCTAGTTTTTATTTCCTCATTTTCTCTTCTATTCTCTTCCTTATTTCTCTCATCTTCTTGTACGATTTGTTCTGGGATTCCATCAAAACTTTGTTGAAAAGTTTCTCAAAGATTATCCTTCCCTATACTTGGTAAGTACTTCTTTCCCTCAAATTTCCATAAAAATGGGGTTTTCCTCCAAATGTTTCTTGAAGATTATCCTCGCTTTCCCCGTACTGGGTGTATAGCTTACATAATTGTACTGAATAACATCCGTGGATTAGGTTCTCTAGGTTGTTACCATGTACTTGGACCAGTTCTTTGTCTCGTTCCCATTTTTCCCCTTATTGATGCTCAGTGTAATACGATGCTCGTGACCTAGTATTAGCTTCTTGATGACTTTAGGGTGACTTTGGAAGTAGTAGAATGCTAATGCTTGGGTTGGTTTTGGGTTTCGACCTCGGGTTTGGGTTGGTGTACTATGCTTCTAGATGTAGCTTAGTTGTGCCGGTGCAGGGTATAGGCTAGTTGTAGATATTGTTGTGCTGTTGCATTCATTCTATGAGAGGGTGAGGCGCAGGCTCCGTTCTAAAAGCATATTTGGGGCTTGGGCCAGTATTACCCATTGACTATCAAGCCGTGGAGGCTTGTTACTTGATATAGCATAAAATGTAATAACATGGGACTTTCTGATAATAATATAAGTTAATGGACGATTCAACCATTTTAGACTCGGTAGTGTGTCAAGCACCCGATCCACCCTTTTGTACTTGTTTTAGACTAGGCTTCACACTCTGGCATCGGGTAATATCATTGACTATTTATGCTGGGACTTGAGTCCGACTTCGTTTGGCAGTGAGTACAACCATGACACTTGAGCCCGTCATCGTACGAAAGTGAGTACAGTTTTTCTATATTTATAACGATCATTGATTTTAGGACCATGATGATACTGTTATCTTGAGGACCTTGGTGATACAGATATTGAGGCGTAGGATGCCTTGAGTTGTCGAGATTACGGCTTGGTGAGACTATTTCTCTGAGGAATTATTGCCCAATTATGAGACTTTCTGAGGCTCTGTGGTTTGGAATTTGAGATCGTTGTAGTGTTAACGATTATGCTGGTGGGCGTACCTTCATGGACCAAGCCCCTGGGTTATAGCAACCGAAGGAGGGGTATAGCTTGGAGCAGGGATATACGGGAAAACTCTAGGGTTAGCCCTTCCATGGTCCTGCTTGTTGAGCCTATAGGTACCGGAGGAGGAGCGTACACAGGATCTATGACTTTTATTGTGTGTATTTACTTTTCTGCACTTGTTTGCTTCAGTGTGCCCCTGGTCGTATGGGAGGCCTACGGGTGAATGTATTTTCTATTTACACTTCCATTCATATAGGGGTTGGCAGTGTTAATTTACTTATTGTATTATTGTAGTTACTGCTTAGCTAGTTAAAACTTTACTGTCGGACCTTTCTTGCTATGTGGGTTACTTGTACGAGGTGCTAGCCGTTTCTTCATCCCTTCCTTACTTTAAGGTTACTGGTATACCGTCCAAATTCCCTTATTGTCTGGTTTACCTATTCTCTTGTTACTTACCGATATTATTTCTATTTTGTTGTAAGGACCCTGGGTACGTTCTTTCCTTCTCGCTTGAGATCCTGTACTGTGTTTTAGCTAGCGATGTCATGCTCTACCTGTCTTCTTTCTTATTATCTGAGTAGCTAGCTTCCATGATTTTTTTTGCTTTTGTGACCTTACTTTCTTGTATTCCTACTATTTACTGCCTTTATATTTGTTATGCACCGAGTGGGCCTTCAAAGCCTACTGGGTATTGGTTGTTTTGACGATTTATACTCATACTGCACTTGTCTTCCCCTGGTGCAGATTTGAGTACTAGCACTCGATGTCGATTCACGAATTGCCATTCGTGCCTTCTTGATATTAACTTCAAAGATACAGGGTGAGCTTGACGTCCAACTGTTCCTGCTCTCTTCAACTTGCATTTTGTCTCTTTTGTATATTTTGAGGCAGGTTTGTATTGCAGACTTTTACTTGTATTCTGTTCTTGGTGGCTCTGTATTTATTTATACTTTTACCGGGTCTTGGGAGTTTGTTGATTCTTTTATGGTATTCTGTTATTTTGGTTATATATTCTCCTTCTTTACCTGCTTTACTTGTACTTGTGCATTCTGTTATTGGTATAGTAGCCCTCAATTTTGGCTTTGGGCTACAACGTTAGTTCTCCTACTGATGGGATAGTAGGTGCCATCATGATCCGAGGAACAGGTTCATGACAATAATAAACAATCAAGAAAAGATAACTACAGTAATAACTAGTAAGTGTAGTAGAGGGTTAGTTATTGGTTAACAAGTATGAAGGATTCACTAACAGGGCATAGAATACAGAATCGGGCTACAAGCAGATCGTGACCACACGTACACGTACTTAAAGCTCTAATGTGACCAGTGTAAGTGAGGAACAAATAGAGCAAGTGCAACACTAGTAATGTAACTACTAAAAGTAACAATAACTATGGAAACGAAAGCAATCAACAACACTGAACAGTAGCAATTAGGCCTAGCTAACAGCCATTGAATAATCATATAATTACCCTAGCGAAACTTCCCCCTAATTCCTAAGGAGTTCAAGATAATACGTAAATATGCAATACAAAGGAGTGCTGGAAGTGCAAATAAGTGTCGGCATGCTCCCTCTCTAGGATACTCCTGAATCAAGAGGGACCCGCAAAGGACTCGAACCACATACCACGTACAAATGTCTGGAATGTTCCCTTTCTAGGATACTCTCAAATTGATTGGGACCTACAGAGGACTTGAACCGCATACTCTGCATACCACTCGAACCTGCTTGCAAAACTTGTAACCCGCCCACCAATGGTATAGTCATCGATTCAAAATGCCAATTCTCGGGTTCATCCCGTATATCATAACTCAATGAAGACTCTCAAGTCCAGACACGTAGGCAAAAATCCAAATATTAAAAAGACCCAACTGCTGCTATGTAGGTGATATCCAGAAAAACCAAGTGATCATGGGAAAATAGCCCCAAATAGTGTGATAAAGTAGCTCTATATTGATCATGGGTGCAGTCATGGATGATATAAATGTACATGAAACTAGCTTCCAGTTAATATTATGTCCAAATCATGTTACCATTTTAACACGTTCAATGCATGCTCGCAAGACAAAACCAATCTACATGCTAAACTCGCCTAAGGCTGCTAGATGGAATTTATAGGATGGTTGTCATGCCATAGTCATGAGGTATAACCTCACCTAGCCCAACCACGTTTCTGATCCATGAGTAACCACGCCAGAGGTGACACATTTACCAAGAGGGAGGTCGTTAAGAGATAAGTACACACCCATACAAGGAGAAACACAGAGCTGTCATAGCTCAGCCAAATACCACTTACTCTTAGGCTTGCACCGGGCTAGGGCACAATATCATTGCACAGGGATGCTATCCACCTAACACAGCCGTATCCGTCTAGGTACAATCTCATCACATAAGGTAGCTAACCCTTTAACATATATACAGGGCAACTGACTATCCAGCATATCCGTACTCGGCTAATTATGGACCAGAGGGCCACACATGCCCTAATCACACATAATATCTCAGGTAGAATACAGAATAATCAGCCTACCACGAACCTAAATCAGGGGATAGCTATTAAGCTGTAATCACTAGTATAATCCCCTCCACAACCTCATTATGATCCAGAGACAACGTATAACAATATGCATAAAACGTGTTACTCTTCCCCCAACCATACTATAGTCCAGATTTAGCGTGAGACACACGGGTGGGTAGCATAGTCCTAGGGAAAGTACTTAAGCGACAATCCAACTAAATAAGTCGTAGGCTGAAGAATAAGCATATTGGGGTCTGACTTGTCATCCTAGCCCCGAGCTGGCACTTTACAACATATATACTACATTAATACCCAGTCTGAAAAAATTAGACCGTAGCCTACCTAAAATCAGGTGATATCCTCAAGAAGTGTGCCCCAATATCCAAAAATCACGTACGAAGCTAGAATCACGCGAGGCAAGAAAAAATATAACCCACCTGTCAATAAGAGTAAAACAAGACATATATAGCTATATAAATAGCAGGCCTAAAATCCCGACTAAAAATAGGTATGAAAACCCTAATAGCGGAACAAGAAAAATGTATACCAACACGTATAGCACAACTTATACATCATATGGTGCAAAATAAGGCTCATTTTAATGGTAGTAATGGAAGATATAAGCCTAAAATCTTTATATGGTAGCGAAAATAAAGAGTTACCCAGTAGAAATGATCGTAAAACCACCAGGATATGATTCCACGGAGAAAAATTCAAAGAAGTCTCTTAATACTCTAGCTTATATCTTAAAAAAGGATAGGAAACTCTTAAATTTAGTCAATAAATGAAGCAAGGAAGATATATGTAGGCCTGCATGATCGCAATCCCTGTCTGCGTCAGCCTTTGCAATCGTGGCCCACCTCTATGCGATCGCGATGAGCAAGGGCCCGGTCTACACAATTGCGATCCCTAGCCATGCAATTGTGATGCTTTGGCCACTAGCCATCCCCAATCTAGGTAATTGAGTCCCAAAACTGAGATGGAATTTGATTTCGATAATTCTAGATGAAATCTTTATTTAATCGTTATCCCGGACTCAAGAAAAGTGATGAAAACGACATTGGGGATCATATGAACTGATTAAGTCTTGAAAATGCCAAAATTTCAAAGGAATTAAACCATAACATCTGTCATGGATCCAGTCTATCGATCCTAGGAAGTCATAAACGACTTGGGAAGGTTATTAAGAATGCTCTAAGCACGAGAAAGTAAAAAAACATGAAAATGGTCCCGAGGGTCGTTACAACATCCCTCACTACAGGAACTTTCTTCCACGAAAGTTAAGGAAAGAAGAGAGTACCTAGAGGGTCGAACAAATAAGAGTACTCGGATCGCACATCCCTCTATGTCTTCTAAGTAGCCTCCTCGACCAGGCGGTAAGTCCAACGAACCCTCACAATTAGAATATCTCTGGACCTGAGTCGTCACACATCTCTGTTAATAATGGCCTCAAGCTTCTCCACATATGTCAATTGATTGTCCAGCTGAATTGACTCAGAATGAAGGACATGGGAGGGGTCTGGTATATAACAATAAAGCATAGAAATATAAAACACCAGTTGAACAACAGATAACTCTAGAGGTAAGGATAAACTTTAAGAAACTTTGTTGATCCACTCTATAGTCTTATATGGCCCAACCAAGGGCTAAGATTGCCTCTCCAACAAAATATCATAATGTCCTTCATGGGTGAAACCCGTAAGAATACCATGTCCCCGACACTGAACTCCAAAGGTCAAAATCTGTAATATGCATTAACTCTTCTGATGACTCTGTGTTATCTGTAGTCTATCTTGAATAACCCAAACATTCTCTATGGCATCTCAAATCAAGTCAAAATTTAGGGGAAAGATATCAAAACTATTGTATCAGCCGATCGGCGATCTACAACGTCTGCCGTATAAAGCCTCAAATAGTGCTATGTGTATGCTAGAATGATAGTTGTTGTTACAAGAGAACTCTGCCAAAGCCAAGTACTGATCGCAGTTACCCCCCGAAATAAAAAACACAAGCTTGAAGCATATCTTGGAGTACCTGAATGGTATGTTCAGACTGTCCATTTGTCTGCAGATGAAAACTTATACTCAGTGCTACCTCTGTATTTATCTCATGCTGCGCCGTCCTCCATAACCGCAAAGTAAACTGCTACCCCAATTTGATATGGTAGAAACTAGCACCCCATGCAGACGAAGAATCTTCCATATATATAAGGTTGCAAGTCTCTCGGCACCCCAAAACGATGAAATCGGTAAAAATTAGGCGGATTTGATCAATCGATCCATAATTATCCATATAAAATCATGACCCTTGGAAGTACGAGGAAGTTCCAACACAAATTCCATGGTAGTCTCATCCCATTTCCACTCATGGATAGGGATTTGCTGCAACACACCACTTGGTCTATTATGCTAGAACTTTATCAGTTGGCAGTTTAAGTATCGAGAAACAAACCTGGTAACATCATATCTCATATGATGCCACCAATAGTATTGTCCAGGATCTCTGCACATCTTTGCAATGCTCGGATATATAGAGTATTTGGTATAGTGGGCCTCATGAACAATAGTCTAAATTAAATTATCCACCCTCGGAACACAAATATGATAGCCCATCCACAATACACCATCATAGTCTAAAGAGGCATTGCTGTAATCACCCTTCAAAACCAATTGTTGAATACGAACTAAAGATCAATCCTCAAACTAGCGTTCTCAGATTTGATCAAACAGAGTAGGTCTAGACTCAACATGTGCAAAGAATCTTCTCGGATATGATATGTCCAACCGGACCAAATGGTTATCCAATGACTGAATGTCTAAGGATAACGGTTTCTCTAAAGCTGAGATTAAAGCCAAACTACCCATACTGATTGCCTTTCATCTTAAGGCATCTAAAACCATATTCTCCCTACCTGTGTGGTATAGAATACTGATGTCATAGTCATTTAGGAGATTGATCCATCTCCTCTGTCTAATATAAAGCTCCCCCTGGCTCAAAATATATTGAATACTGCGGTGATCACTAAAAATCTCACAGTGAACCCTGTAAAGGTAATGTCTCCAAATCGTGAGCACGAAGACTACTGCCTCTAACTCCAAATCGTGAGTGCAATAGTTGTGCTCGTGAAATTTCAACTGACATAAAGCATATGCAATAAATTACCCTGCTACATCAACACACACCCAGGTCCAATACTGGAGGCATCATAATAAACTCTATACGACTGGACCTCAACTGGAAGTGTCAATATCGGTGTTGAAGTGAGCAACTTTTTGAGCCTCATAAAGATGGATTCACAACACTCAGACCATCAAAAGGGAATACCCTTTTGGGTCAATCTATTCATAGGAGATGCTATAGATGAAAAAACCTGCACAAATCGTCTGTAATAGCCTGTTAACCAAACAAAACTACAGACCCTCAAAGGGAGTAGTGGGTCGAGGCCAATCACGTACAACTAAAACCTTCGCTGGATCCACACTGATACCAACTGGAGATACGACATGTCCCAAAAATGCAATAGACTCTAGAAAAAAAGCACACTTCGAGAACTTGGCATAAAGTTTGTTAAAGTCTCAAAGCCTAGAGTACGACTCTCAAATGCTCCTCGTGCTGGTCCCCACTCTGGGAGAAATCAGGAGATCATCAATAAAGACAACAACAAAAGAATCAAGGCACTTTATGAAACTCGGGTCATAAAATCCATAAATATGGTTTGGGCATTAGTTAGCACAAATGACATAAACAAGAACTCATTATGCCAGTACCGAGTTCGAAAAGCAGTCTTCGGGATTTTCTTAGCCTGGATCCTTAGTTAGTGATAACCCGACATCAAGTCGATCTTCAAGAACACCAAGCACCTGAAGTTGATAAAGAAAATCATCAATCTTCAGCGAAGGATATTTATTCTTAACGGTAACATTATTTAAATGCATGTAATCAATACGCACTTACATAGTCCCATCTTTAATTTTCATAAAGAATACTGAAGCGCCCTATAGTGAAACACTAGGGCGGATGAAGCCTCTGTAAACCAGATCCTGCAACTGAGCACTGAGATCTCGGAACTCTACTGGAGCCATGCAATAAGGTGCAATGGAAATTGTCCTAGAGCACGGCACAACCTCTATGAAAAAATCAACAACATGTTCAGGTGGGAGGCCAGGTAATTCTCAGGGAAAACATCAAGGAACTCTCTAACGACAGACATAGAATTAAGGAAAGGAAGATCAACACTCACATCATGAACATAAGCGAAATAAGCAGTACAATACCTGGATAAGAATCTATTGGCCAATATACTAGATACCACTGGCACCGGAGAGTGGCTAATAGGACCCAACCACACCACCGAAGATATACCGAGCATAGATAAAGTCACGATCTTAGAAAATAAATCCAAGACCACATGATGGGGGATAACCAATCCATGACCAGAATCACATCAAAATCAACCATGTCTAGAGCCACAAGATCATCCTGAATGTCCAACCCTCGTACAGTCACAACATAAGCTCGTTGGATCCAATCCACCAAAATAAGCTCACCTAGGGGAGTAGCCATGGTCAAGGGCACGGGTAAAGTCTCACACGCAATACCGAAATGGGGTGCAAATAGAGCCAGGGTCAAACAATTCCAAGGCTAGATGGTGACAAACAAATAACGTACCTGCAACTTCTACATCAGAAGCCTCTGTTGGGGCTCTATTAGGCACGACATACAAATGACGGCACCCAGTGCCCTGCTGACCTCCCCCTTTTCTCCCTCCTCGGTTCCTCTGGTCCCTACCACGATTTCCTTGAGTCACTGTCTGAACATCTCTGTCTGGTGGAGGTACTGTCTGTAGAGTCTCTATGTCCTGAGAAAATGGATGAATGGCCCAACATCGTGGACACTCTTCTGAATAATGACCTATATCACCGCACTCATAGCAACCCCAGCCTCTACATTGACAAAAACCACTAACAAGACCACTCCGGCTACTGGCCTTGAGTCCCTGTAGGTGCATTCCTGATGGGCTAGCTACTCTAATCGTCACTAGACGATGGGAAGGAGGCTTGAACTGGTATATTAGACTGTACCTGGTACCACTACTTCTGAGGTCCACGTCTATCATACCATCTCCCAGAGAACTATGACCCACTTCTCTTATCGCCGTCCCCTTAGGCCAAGCGATGATGTCTCTTCATACATGATTAACCACTACTAATAATGGACTGCTCTGATCAATTAATAACTCCATATCTATCGGTAATTCTGGTTTCAATCTAACTGGAAAGAGATAAATACGCTCAGTATCTGTTGGCATAATAGCAGCCACATGCCTCAAAAACAACGTGAATCGGGTCTCATACTAAAAAATCATCATCAATCCCTATTGCAAGTTAGCAAATTAAGCTCTTATATCCTCGTGAACACTCCGGGGAACATACTGAGCCATAAAGGAACTACACACCATCAAGGAAACTAACTTGGAAATAATGCTCGAGATGAGTTCGGAAACTAATTAACATAAATAAAATATGTAAATTACATGGAAATGAAATTCTGAATTCAACAGAGAAAAAATAATTTGATGTGAAATCTTTTCGGCAAAAGGTTGACATTCATCTAATTTTCAAAATTTCCAACCGAGTACTCAAAATGAGCACGTGGCCCGAACTAACATCTCACCTAACCCAAAACTGGTATTCCGAAACTGATGGCGCTGTTGTATTTACAATCCGAAGTTCTAATCATTCATAATTGTCTAAAATCAAACCTTTAAACCACAAAACACAAAACACACGTAAAATAAGATAAAATCACAATGTTTTCGTACATCAACTAAGTGTCCGTCTAAACCAAAATTCACATTTCGGAATTAATAATACTGTCAAAATTTAATTTTGAGTTTATTTTTAATAAATGTTGACTGAAGTCAATGATTTCAAAAGATAAAACTTTAAAATATAAAAAAGGACATAAAAACTAAAAGAAAGACCCGAGAGCCGAACCACTTTCCCCACAAGTCATAAATGAATTAGGTTGGGTATAGGAAGTCTCTAAGTTGTGAGAAATATGTGAAAACATAAAAATGACCGAAAAGATCATTACAACATCCACTACTAAGAAAAGACTTTCGTCCCTAACAGTCATAAAGGAAAAGAGGAAAAGAACTGAACTCAAAAATAAAATGATACGAATATCACATGACCTGCTCGATTACCTAAGAAAACTCTTAAGAGTGAGGGAAGATTTCTGTGGGACCTC
>JBDJHY010600539.1:0-16433 GCA_039654485.1 Withania somnifera | reverse complement strand
CCACAAAATCATATAAAATGTATCCGAAACCCACAAATCACAAACTCACAGTCGAACTTGACTTTGTTTGGCCTCCCAAAGCTAACAGAACTGTCAAAATTAAATTCTGAGCTTATCATGAAGGAAAGTTGACTTTAGTCAACGAGTACTAATGGAGTTGCCAGGGATCCGAACTATCGGTCTCAGAAAGTCATAAATGACTTAGAGCAACTTCCAAAATGCTCTAGGATGCAAGATAACGCGTATTCATAACAAATGACCTTAAGGGTCATTACACCTATCCTATTCTCTTATATTTTATTATAGATTAAGATCTTAAATAGAATCATTTGGCAAGTTTAATTCATAATTCCAAGTCTCTGTGGGTTTGGTATCCTACTCAAAAAGAGCTATTGTATTACCTGTACGACCACATACACTTGCGTGTACTAGGGAGTCATCAATGTGATGCACATATAATTAATTCTCTGTAAAGAAGTCCAAGTATGCATAGTAATACAAACCTTTTGAGATGAGCTGTTGGATTTTTGCTTCAACTTTAACCTTTCATCCAAATAAAGATGAAAACAATCTCTTGATACTTTCCACCTAGATGGAATACAAAACTTAGGACAAGCAAGTTACATGAAGTGTTTTAATCCCTCACCCTCTACAAACTTTAAAGGGAGCTCATCCAAAACCATATAAGCTAACCCATTTCTTATGGATTCTTGATCAAACTTCCAGTCAGTTAAAGTACCTATCAACCCCTCTCTCCTAAAGGTAGTAAATTTAGTTGCTCTTGTTGTGCGCCTAAAGTGTGGGAGTGCTTCCTACATATTGTCATGTGATATTTCAGTGTTGTGTTCCACTCTTCTTTGGATCACAAAATAATTCTTTGGCACAATAGTTAGAATTACCCCTTGGTTCTCCATTAGCATTAGCAAACTTACTAAAATCATCCCATACCTCTGATCTTTGTCTCATTCCTGTCCTTTTGGGTTTGGTTGGTGCATTTTTAGTAGTTTGGTCATTTAGATTTGCATCTTGTGTGACATTAGCATGGACTGTGTCTTGTTGTTATGCCATATGAAAAACAAAAAAGATTATAATATCTAAATGTTTGTAATCAAGTTACAAATCAAATTTTTTCTTGAAAATCTTCAAACTAAACTATAAAACATAAATAGATAAAAAACTATAAAAATAAAACCCTAATTATTTTTTTTGTATATAAAACCCTAAATATAACAATTAATAAATTTTCTGTTACTATAGCTTTTGAAAGCAAGTTTGGTGAATATCAAGTGTATATGCATATATAAATTCTTAATTCCAACCCAAACAAATTACAACATATGAAACTTTAAGATATGAAGTAAAGAATAAAGAAAAAAAAATTATTCACAAAAAAGAAAATTAATCCAGAGTTTTAAGGGAAAAAAGTTGATTAATTGTATGTTTTCTCGAAATAAATTAACCTAGAAAGAAATATAAGAAGAAGAAAGATAACCTCACTAAAATGCATGAGAAACTTACTGGAATTTTGATGGAAAACTCTTCTCTTAATATGCAATCAGTTCTTCAATAGTGAATAAATCAATATGATGAATAAAGAAGAATTTCTATTTGAAAATTGACAGACCAAAGAAAAAAAAAGTTGAGAAGATGGATAGACCAAGAGACAAGTCTAGACTTTACTTAACGTGAAAGACAAGCTAATAGTCAGTCTCTAGTCTTTGCATACTACTCAAGGAGTGCATCTACCATATATAAAAAAGAAAATAAGTAAGATAAAAGTGAAACCCTGTATTTTAACTATTTAGTTAATTCTCTTTATTCGATTAATAACAGCTTAAAATTGAGCAGAACCGAATAAATCAAATAATTATAAAATATTAATCAAAATTTAACTGAACCAATTTTTAACTAAACCAATTTAATCAAAATCTTTGGTTCAGTTCGAAAATTCGATTAAACGACCTGAATGCTCATCCTAATTATGTTGCATCAGGTGCTGGTTTAGGGTGTGTACCAATACATCATGGTCATTTTATTTATTATACATTGAAGTAGCTAAAGGTTTATAATCATTACTATCCCACTCACAACTTGGAGTTAGAGTCATTGGTATTCGCGCTCAAGATCTAGAGGTATACCTTTATGAAGTTCTCTTTGAGATTTATACTGACCATTACAGCCTTCAGTAAATTATGAGCTCAATTCGAGGCAGGTGAGATGGATTGAGCTAATAAAGGACTATGATATTACTATTCCATACCATTGAAGATAAGAAATATTATGGTGGATTTCTTAAGCCAAAAGGCGGTTAGTATGAGTAGTTTGGCATTGTTATAGTTTAAGAGAGACAATCGGCTTTAAGGATCCAGACATTGGCTAAATAGTTGGTTAGATGGATTTATCAAACTCCAAGAGAATTTTGACCTATGTTGAGGCTTGACCGTCCTTACTTGATTAGGTTCGATGGCATTAGATCAAGGATCACCATTTTAGTAACACTCATGATTAGGTGTTATTTGGCAAATCTGACAGGGATTCTATTGATTTATATGGGTCGCAAGCTATGGTGGTCATATTTGTGTGTCTAGGGTTGATGATTTGATCCATTCAATCCTGCCTGAGGCTTACATCATCACATATTTAATTCACTCAAGTAAAACTATGATGTATCGTGACTTGTACACTTGTATTGGTGGAGAGGGATAAAGAAGGATATTGTAGACTATGTTTCTTGATGTTTGAACTACCAACAAGTTATGGTTGAGTACCAGAGAATAGCTGATTTGGTGTAGATACTCACTGTTCCTACTTAGAAGTAGGGGAGTATAACTGTTGAATTCATTTTAGGATTATTGTATACATCAATAGGTGATGACACCATTTGGGTTATCGCTGACAGGGTGACCAAGTCAGCTCCCTTTGTCCAAGTTCACTCATCCTATAGTGCATAGAGGTTGGCTCAGATATATCTTTGAAAGGTGGTTTGGGTTAATGGTGTTCCAGTATCTATTATCTCTGATTGAGGAACTTAGTTTACCTGTTAGTTCTGGAGGACTATTCAGCAATAGATGGGTACTTGTGTTTAACTTAGCAGAATATTTCAACCACAAGCTGATGGTCAATTTGAAAAGATCATTCAGGTCTTGGAGGACTTGTTAGGAGCTTGTTTTTTGGATTTCAGGGTTCATGATACCAGCATGTGGTCTTTGTAGATTACATATATAATAACAACTATCACTACAACATTCTATTGGAACCATTTGAAATGTTGTATAGTGCGCTGTGTAGGTTGCCTATTGGGTGGTTTGATTGTGTCGAGGCCAGATTCAAAGATACAAATCTTTTATATAATTCTATTGATTGGGCTCATATAGTCCAGGATAGGCTTTGACAGCATAATATAGTCATAAGATCTAGATTATAGACTTCATGCCTTAGAATCTAGGGTTGATGATTGGGTATTTCTGTGGGTGTCTCCTATGTGTGGTGTTATAAGGTTTGGTAGGTGAGGAAAGCTTATCCCTAGGTATATTGGGCCATTTAAGATTCTTGAGAGAGTTGGTTATACTGTCTACTGATTGGATTTTCCTCCTATGTTTTTATCCATTCATCTGGTCTTTCACGTATTGATGTTGCAACATTATATTTTGAATGAGTCGTATGTGCTCCATTGGGACTCAGTGCAGTTGGATGAGAGTCTACCATCTATTGAGGAGTCCATTGCTATTCTAGGCAGAGACGTTGAGAGGTTGATGTTGAGATGGATACAAGTGTTGAAGGTTTAATGGAGAAACATTCCAATCAAAGAGGCCATTTGTAAGGTCGAGAGTGATATACAGAAACAGTACTCGTATTTATTTTATCCTTCAGATACCTTCTTTTCTTTCTTCTCCTTTTTTATGGCTTTCGAGTACCAAAGTTTATTTTTATAGTTTCGTTTGTAATGATCCTTACGTCTATTTTTGTGTTTTACATATTTTCTTACATCTAGAGCATTTCAGTAGCTACCCTGGGTCATTTAGATATGTTAGGACTGTTAGTTTGTCTCCCTAGAATTTCGGTTGAGAGTTATCTTATTTTCCCTATTTTAGAGCCTGAAACTTATGTAATTATTGACATTAGTCAATGTTCCTTCAAGATATACTTGGAATCAAATTAAAATAGTTTCGTTAGCTCCAGAACATTAATTTTGGTCTTGGTGGACCCCTTTATTAGGTCTAGGAGTTTTTATTTTGAGTTTATCTAATTTGACGAGATGGCAGTTGGCCGATAATTGAATGTTGACTTGGTCCACATTCAATGATTGATCCCTCAAATTAGAAACCCGATTGTTCAATCATCTCTGGAGTACTAATTTCATGTTATGAAGAGTGTTGGTTCGTTTCTTGGGGGTATCCAGTTGATTTTGAGGTATTTGGTGAATTTTAGAGTTAAGTGTTGACTTGTTCAACAATTATCCATAACAACCTTGTATCGGGACTTCAAATTTTCCATTGAGTCAAGAATGTCATTTTGAGTATGTATGCACTATTCATTTGTGTGTAGAGTACCCCAAAATCATATCAAACCTTCATTGGAAAAATTCAAACTTTGTTGGAATTTCTGGTATAGAATTGGCTAGTGTAATCTCACCTGAATGTCCCTGCCATAACTATAATGTTGTACCTGTGGTATCTCTCTCATAGCTATGATGTCGCACCTGTGATGTCTAGCTCGCACCTGCAGAAGCAGGTGGCCAGAGGAGACTTTGTACCAGTGAAGTTTTGGTCACCCATGTGGCCTTGCCTATGAAGAAGGTTGTCTGCACCAGTGAAGGCGGGTGGCATGGGTACCCCTTGCGGAAGGTTTTCTATATTTACGACCCTCTTTCCATAAGTATGATCTTTACAGTCAGTTTATATTTCCAAGTTCCTCAAAAATTCATCGTATTTTCACATAAATTGGTCTCCTTGAGATAGAAATTCATTGAAGAATTATCACCAAAGCGTGGAAAAATATTTCATAACTCAATTCTTGATTTTCTCCATCACTTTGGTAAGATTTCTCACCTTTAAATTTCCATGGTAATGGTATTTCGACCATTAATGGACATTATTAATTCTTGATTAGTTGGTTCTTAGCGTTTGTTAGGGTATGTCTCATATTGCACCTTGTGATTGTTCTCTTTTTTGTGGTACATAATTATTTGTTGTCTCCACCATTTAATTATTATAAACCATATAAATGCTTGCACTTTTCGTCTTTATCTTCTCTAGGAATTTTCAAGCCCAAGTCCACCTGAATTGTTCTCATTTTCTAAGCATAAGTTATTGGTGTTGCCAGGAACCCCATGAAAATGTTCATTTCTAGGTGTAGTTGGGGTGTCCCCCGAGCCCATTTTAGGCTTGAGTTTTTTACCATTCCTGAATTTAATATTATTATCTTTGTGTTGAGTGTATATTCTTATTATATTAGTGTCAAGGCCTTTCTGAGACGTTCAACATTAGACAAGCTAATTCCCATGTGTTATAGAGATATTTTTTTCGAACGACATATAGACTTTTTTTGCTTACAATGGCAGTATTACCTGTATAATTGTGCTAGATAACATCATTGGTCTGGGAATATTAGGTTGATACTAGGATCCTTGCCTGCGTATTCGCCTCTACTTCATCTCTTTAATTTCGATAGCATTCAATGTGATACGATGCCTTTGACCTATTTTTTTCCTTGTGATGGTTGAAGGGCGACTTTGGAGCTATAGGAAGTTGTGGTTGGATTTTGGGTTTCTCCCTTGGGTTTTGGATGGTTTTTATGTGCTATTAGTTGTTATCTTCGATACAATGCAGTAGGATAGCGATAGATATTAACTGTCTTTGTGCATTCATACAAATCGAGCACCGAAAGGTTCAAATTCCTAAGAGTTGTGTATTGAGGTCGGGGTCCTATTATCACCGTTCCTAAGACTGTATGGCCTTGTGATATGGTTTCTATGTATTAAAGTATAAATCGACTCAAACTCTTATAGATGGAATTTTCTAATAGTTAATAATAACATAAGACATTTTATACTCATTTAGACACAACCGAGTTTCGAGCACCCGATACTACCTTTTTCACTTTTTTAGACCAAGTTTCACACTCTGGTTCTGGGTACTGTCACCTACTATTACCGCTAGCACTTGAGTCCAATTGAGTTTTGATAGTGATTATAGCCTTTTCATAATATATCATGATCATTGAGTTGAGACACTGATACGATCCGGGTTACGAATTAAAAATAACAACAATAGAAAAGAAGAAAAATCAAAGATTATGTGGAATTCAACAAAACAATAAGAAACCTAATTTATTCACTCACAAATTAAGGACTCGACTATTTTATTAAGCAACAGAAACTAGAAGGGACATCAAGGGTACATGCACCGTAACTCACTATGGCTACCATAAACAAATGTCTAATAAGCTATCAATCTATAATGATCCCTAACGAAAAAAACTTTGATATAAAAATGTTTGATTATCAAAAAACTAAGAAAAATGAAAGACTAAGTATGCCTTAAATAATCATAAGCCTATACATGCTTAGCCTACTAAGTATGTCTTTAAAAGATAGCCAAAATAGATTAGCAAAACGAAGTGGGAAGAATGATTCTTCGAGGATGACCTTGTTGGGCGAGTTGTCCTTCTATGGGGATCCCATTAGGCGAGCTGTCCTCCCTTGGGAAGTGCATTGGACGAATCATCCTGTGCATTTGACGAACTGTCCTTCCTTGGACGTCCCATTGGATGAGCCACCTTTGCTCATGATGAGCAACATGGGTCTTTAAGGTGGGCCGTTTGCCCACTTGTGATGCTTACTTGACTCCATGTCTTCCTAGATCCTCCATACATTATAAAACACACCACGGGGCTCTTCAAAGGCTTCTATTACATCCTTATGCTTTAACAGTGCTTGGAATTATTAGATATAATGATCTTGGCTCCTAGTGAATGGTCTTGAAGGCATGAATGTTTCACAGGTGTTACCATCCTCTCCTTCTTTGATGGGATTCTTCCTCGAATCCAACACTTCAGCAGCATCACCTACAACACATGGAGACCAATCATTAATATTGAAGATATTATGGACATTATACTCACTAGGAAGGTCTACTTCGTAAGCATTATCATTGACCTATTCAGGAACTTAGTTGGGGCCATTTCCTCTTGGGTTCAACTTCCCTTTTTAAATATATGGGAATCTTTCCTTTCAAAAATGAAGCCGAACCCAATCTTCGAGTTGGAAGGTCACTTTATTTTTCCTTGATTCTGTCTCTATGTAACCTTGAGAACTTTTCATCATGTTTTCCCTTAACTTTTTATGAATCTTCACCATTTCATTGGCCTTTTCTTTGGCATCTAAACTAACAAAAACAACACTAGACAAGGGAGTTAGAGTGAGTGAGATCAAAGGATTAAAACCATGGCATACTTCAAATAGGGTCATGCCAATAGATGTAATGCAGTGACCGATTGTAGGAAAATTCTACTAAAGTAAAACGGTCCTCCCAAGAAGTTGGGGTGTTCTTTACTGCACACCTAAGCATACTACAAAGATCTCTATTTACTACCTCAGTTTTTCCATCCATGTTAGGGTGTAAAGATGTTGAAAACAACAGTTTGGTGGCAAAAGATCCCCAAAGGGTTTTCCAAAAGTGACTACTGAATTTGGAATCCCTATCACCAATAATAATTTTAGGTACCCCACACAATCGAAGTACATCATGGATAAATGAGATAGCTACATGGGATGCATAACCATTCTTGTGGAATAAAATAAAATTAGCCATTTTAGACAATCGATCCACAACCAAAAATATATTATCATTCCCCCCTCTTTGTCCTAGGGAGCCCTAAACAAAAAATCCATAGAGATGTACGACCAAGGAGCCCTAGGAATAGGGAGTGGAGAATACATACGTTGAGGACGCACCTTGGATTCAGATTTCTTGTAAATGAGACATTGGTCACCAAGCTTCTCCATATCATGCTTTATCTTGGGCCAATAGTACTGCTCCTTAAGGAAATCAACTATTTTGTCCCTTTCAATGTGTGCCATCATACAACTACAATGAGCTTTGGTGGAAAAGTAACTCCTTTTACAAACTCATGGGGCACATACTTTACCATCTTTTAAAAGGAATCATTTCATCAGTTGGAACTTTATCAACTCGTTGTCCTTGGTTGAACTCTTCCATGACATTTTTGAAGTCTAAGTCTTTAGCATAGGACTCCTTCAAACTTTCAAAACCCTACATATTTGAGTTTATCACATGTACTAATAAGAATTCCTAGATAAGACATCTACGACCATATTTTCCTTCCCACTCTTTTCGTGAATCACATATGGCAAGGTCTCAATAAACTCTACTTATTTAGCATTTCTCTTAGATAGAATTGATTGAATTTTCAAATGTTTTAATGACTCGTGATCTTTCCTTATCACAAATTCCTTGTGCCACAAATAGTGTTGCCAATGATCCAATACCTTTACTAGTGCATCTCCTTGTCATATGTAGAGTAATTCAATCATGAGCCTTTCAATTTGTCCCTAAAGTAAGCCAATAGCTTACCTTCTAGCATAATCATTCCACCAATAGCCACCCCAAATAGATCACACTCAACTACAAATATCTTTTAATATTTTGGGAGTTAAAGTAATGGAGATGAACTCAACATAGCCTTCAAAATTGGAAGGCCTCTTCTTGTTCCTTTCCCCAAATAAATAGGACATCCTTCTTGATAAGACTAGTTAATGGATATGCTACGGAGCTAAAGTCCTTCACAAAGAGCTAATAGAACAAGAAAACCCATGGAAGATCCAAACCTCAAAATAATTATTCGGGGTTGGCCATGACTCGACGACTTCAAATTTTTCCTCGTCAACCTCGAAACCTTTAGAACTCATGAAAAATCCCAAGAAGATAACTTTTTCTACCCAATGAACTCTTCTTGAGGTTCGCATAGAGCGTTTCCTTCACCTTGATTTCAAAGACTTGTCTTTAATGGTTTATATGATCCACCAAGTACTTGTTATAGAAAAGTATATTATCGAAATAAACAATGACACACTTATTGATCAATGGCTTCAAGACATGATTCATTAATCTCATAAAAGTTCTTGGTCCATTTGTCAAACCAAATGATATGTACCTTCCAATTATATAGCCCTAACTTGGTCTTGAAAGTCGTCTTCCATTCGTCACCTAGTTCCATTCGTATTTGGTTATATCCACTCTTCAAGTCAATTTTATAGAACACATGTGAGCTAAAAGCTCATCCAACATGTCATCAACCCTAGGAATTGGATGCCTATACTTCACCATTATTTTGTTCATAGATCTACAATCTACATATATCCTCCAAGTGTCATATTTCTTTGGAACGAGAATAAAGGGTACGACACATGGACCTAGGCTCTCTTCCACAAGCTTGTTTTCGAGAAGCTCCTCTACTTGCCTTTGTAATTCTTTTGGTTCTTCAATATTTCTCTTATAAGCCGAATAATTTAAAATTTGAGATCCCAACACTAAATTAATTTGATGTTCAATACCCCTCAAGGGTGGTAACCCTTTTTCTATTTTCTCTCAATACCCCTCAAGGGTGGTATCCCTTCTGCCATTTTCTCTGGAAATAAATCCTTATAACCCCACAAAAGAGAAGAATTGATACTAGGAAAATTTCTAGAGTCTTGGTTAGTATGCAACAAATAATTGTTGTTGACGAGGCACACTAGAAAGCGGTCCTCATTGACTCCCTTGAGATAATTTCTTTTCTTGGCTATCATTAATCTCTTCTCCCTCATTTTAGCGAAGTCATTACCCTTCTCTTGCCTACTAATGGACCCCTTAGTCCCATTCTCCCCTTCTTTAGTATTTCCTCTTTATCTATGTTCCTTCATGATACAGTAGTCTTCATTTACTTAGAAAGGATTCAAAGGTGCAAGTACATGCTTTTGGTCATTTGTAACAAATGAGTACTTGTTGGTTCACCCTTGATGCATCACATCCCTATCAAATAGTAACGGTCTTCCCAATCCCACATGACAAGCTTACATCTATACCACATCACATAATATTTCATCATGATACATGTCAATGATAAGTTTCACAATATCTTATTGTAGAACCTTTATTTCTCCACTATCATTAAACCATTGTAATTTGTAAAGGTTTGGGTATTTTGTAGTAGGGAATTTCAATTGTTCCACCAAGGTTTTATGCACCACATTGGCAGAATTACCACTATGAACAATCAAAGAATACACCTTATCCAAGTTCTTATACCTTGAATGAAATAAGTTAATAAGTTTTCTCTTTTATATTGTACCTTCTTAGCAAGTTCTCTCATGATACGCCTTAAAACACAAGAAATATTCATATTGACTTTTAACTTATCTTCTTTTTGTGGAATAAGTGAAAGTATTTTCATGAGATAAGAAAAGTTAACCCTCTCCTCTTGCTTCTCACTATCATCATCAGTGGCCTCTCTCTCATCCCTACTTCTATCGCCCTCATCTTCACTACCTCCTGATAATTATCTTCATCATTGGTTTTATACCCTTCAGGAAATAAGAAAATTCTCTTTTTTTGGGGCACTTACTAGTAATATGCCCCTTCCATTGAGATCTAAAACATTAGATAGTAGAGGGTGGAGGAAAGTTAGGCTTTAGAACATTACCCTATTTCAAACTGTCATTCACCTTTTCTTTGTAGTCATCTTTGGCTTGGGTATATTTACAAGTACCCCTTGATACCTTAGGATTCAACCTTTTCAACTCGTCACCCTTATCACTCTTTCCCTATTAAGTAGATAACAATCCTTTGGACTTATAGTCCTTTACTTCTTTCAAGTCATATTCTACCTTCAAACCATTACGAAAGGCACCTCAAACCTTACATTGGCAATAAATTGCATCACCATGCATTGGACTTGATCCTCAAGAATAGGCTTTATTCTCAAGCTATCAAGCTCTTTGATCCTTGACCCAACATATAGACTTTGTTGAAATTTTTTTGATAGTAGTTAGGTGGAAAGTATCGTAATTCCATAATCTCCAGTAACTCTTGCCAATTAGGTATCATGGACATTGTGGAGATCTCATTCTCTTTTCTTGGACTCCTACCATATGGATGCATACGCCTCAAATTAAGTGATAGCATATTTGTCTTTCAATGCATCTAAAACATTGTTAGTGAGAAAGATCCTATCACTTTAGAGATTTCATTCAATGAACTCCTCCATCACTACTGCCTTTAAACTTTAGGAGCATCATCTTTATAGTGCTTAAATCTCGATCATACTTATTTCGGTTCCAAAATCTATATCCTCTATCCTCCCAAGTCCTATCTCCTTTATTTTCCTATTTCATATATCCCTTAGTATCCTATTGAGGTTCTTGTCTATTTTCGTAGCCTTGTTTCTGACCAAAGACTTATGATCTCCTTTAGTATATAGGACTGGTTTGTACTCTTTAATTTTTATGGGGGTTTAGAGGGTTTTATTTGTTGTTACTTTTTTACCTACTAATAGTATAGTTATAGTTGTTTATTGTTGATAATATTTACCTTGTAGGCTATTTATGCATAGTGATACTTACTATACTTCCCCTTCCATGTCCTTGAGGTTATCGGTACACCACCCATTATTCCATAGTCTTATTTCTATATGTCCTATCTTGCCTTACTTTTACCATTTTTGTATTACTGCAAGGATCCTCAGTGTGTCCTTCTCTCCTTACCTAAGTTCCTTCACAATGATTTATCTAGCGATACCAGCTCACTATCTTCTTCCTTGCTTCTTTATGTATAGATAGATTTCTTTGCTATCTTACCTGTTTTCATGACTTGTTTTCTTTAACTTCCTATTATTTATGATAGTTATACTTTTTATTTACCTTGTGGATCCTTGAAACCTACTAGGTACTTGTTTTTTCGATGACTTATACTCATACTAACTCTATTTTCCTAGACATAAAGGGTGAGCTTCAGACATCCAGTATATCTTGCATCTCATTATCTTTTATTTTGTCGCTTTTGTATTCAAGAGATGGATCTTTTACTATATCTATGTTTATATCATACTCTATAATCTATAGTGGCTCTATATATACTAATAAAAGGTGTTGGAAGGTTTGTTGATTATACCTATGTTATCCTACTCTTTTTATTTCATATCTTTCTCTTTACTTCTGCTTTTTGTTATTATGCACAACCGTTCTTCCTATCTTATCCCATTACTTATAGCTTTGGGCTATAGGGTTGGTTCTCCTACTGGAAAATTAGTAGGTTTCATCATGACCTAAGGAATTGGGTCATAACAACTTACATAAGGGATTTACCCAAATCACTCACAAGTATACAATTAAGCATAAGAATGGGTGTACAAAACAAAGTTCAGTCCTCCCAAAAAATCCACAAGTTACAAGAGATAAACCATACGATTTCCCTTAGTGTAGTACTCTACTAATTTAAGAATGTTAAAAGTCAAGATCAAGTAAAACTTTAGGGGTTGTAATGTAGGCAAAGGAAGGGTAGAAATTATTTTCTCCACTAATTGTGACTAATCTTCCCAAGAACTTTGGTACATCACTTTTTCATTAAGAATCTTCTTCAAACACCTAGCATATACCACTTTTCCCACCCTTAATTCTCACTAATTCGTCCTTGTCTTTATGTGTGTTCACATATCAATAATAGGGAGTATTTCTCAACCGCACGTGATTAAATTTTAATCTATTTTAGCTAATATTTAGTCCCCACATAACACATAAATATTTTTAACAACCATAGATATTCATTGAAATCTTAAAATTCACGAATTGTTTTCTTTGATTTTTCACTCCTTTTTCACCTTTATTTTTTTCAATTGAAGAACTTGGGAGTTTTGGATCAATTTCAAGGTCCATCAAAAAAAGTGGAGTAGGTTACATACAAATCTACCAAAGATTAGTTCAAAGGCTCAAAGGTGCTAGCTAAGAATAACATAGAAGGTAGATAAAGTGAGGGATAAAACAAGCCTATCAAAGAAGGACAGTTTCATCTCCTAAACTCAACATTCTTTTTTTTTGCTTTGTAAACTTGCCAAGAAAGTTCTACATATCATTATGCAATATGGAATATTTAAAAACCTTACACAAACATGGCAATTGTTTAACTTAAGAAGGATTCTAACAGACTATCAACAAAGCAATTGCAAGAATTTAAGTTTAAGATAATTTCACATAAGATTCAACTGAACTGAAGTGTATTAGAAATAGTCATCCAAACATAATTTTCAACATTCTTTACAATTTATAAAGAAATTGTACCATTTAGTCAATCATTGTCTAACAAGAGAACTTAGTCAACAATTAGTGAAATGTCATTTTTTACCCCTACTGACTAATTTTCACTCAACACGGTTGTCATACATCCATCATTAGGAAAATTCCCTAACCTATGACAAAAAAAACTTAAATTACTTCAAAAGAAAGGGATATGGATTCAAAAAGAATTAAAAAGAAAACTTAAGGTATGGATGAATTGGGATTCTAAACAGACAAAAAGAAGAATAAAACAAAAACTTTTAAAACTTAAAAAAAATAAACATATAACATACTTAATCCTTAGGAAATAGGAAGGATTCTCTACCCTACCCTTACAATCAAACTTTTTTCCATAAGTAGAAATTGAGAAAAACATAGAAATAGTCCTTGAGGCTTTTAAAACTAGCTAATAGCATCTCATTTTCACTTTAGCTTAAAGGGTTCGGAGAACCCCACACTTTGACTGTGTCATGAGTTTTAGCCCAGATTTTGGGTACTCAGACTTCCCCAAACCTGAACAAAAAAAAAATAACAAAACCAAAGGTGACACTAAAAAACTAAAAAGTAAAACTACTTACCACATGTAGGGTTTCCTCCCAACCAGCGCCGGATTTAACATTACAACATGACCCATCAACATTTTCATCTACCTTGAGGATATGAATATTAACCCCAAATTTACATCCGTCTTTTTGATTTTTTTCATAAGGAGTTGATAAGAAGATTGTGGATCCAACTAATAGGTAGTGCAGGTGGAAACACTTGGGTTTGAAGTGAGGCATGTTCTTTTGTGTTTTTTTAGTGTAATGTCTAGAATGTAGGATTCTTATTCCTTATTTTCAAACTAATTCATTAGTTCAAATGACTTGAAATACATATCATCACCTAAGCAAAATATTAAAAGGATATTTGAATAAGGTCCAATACATCCTCCTTCCAAACTTACATAAATTGGAACATGCTTATCTTTACACCACTTCTTAATACCATACATAACCAAAGAATAATAGTTGAATGGTTGGAATTCTTGATCCCTGTCCATATGCTATCTAGTTTATACAACTATTGGTGATTGGAGATCAGATGTCTCAATCTTTTATAATTCCCTTAAAGATCATTTTTGGCATTTTTTGTAAAATTACTATTTTCCATTTTTTTAAAGTTGCCTAAGTCATATTTGTTCAGTTGATGGGGTTGATTTCAAAATTGGAGCTAAAATTTTAATTTTTTTAGAAATTTCTAGTTTTAGGAAGCCTTTAAGTTAAAGAGGTTGACTTTAATTAATGTTTTGAGTTTTGAGTCTCAGAATTGAATTCTGCTAGTTCTATCATCTTTGGAATATGGAAATTTTTTAGGAGGAACTTTGTTTTTAGTTTTTGACTTTTTGTGGGGATTTTACCATGTTTGGCGAGATAAAGTTGAGTTTTAATATTAGAATTTGTCTTTGATCAACATTTGATGATAAGATGCTCGTTTTTGAATTTTGGTTATTCTGTTAGATTTAGAGGTCATTTTTTGTCCAGGAGAAGGTTGAATATATTTTTCATAAGCTCTGAGGGAAGTTTTGTAATTTTTGTTAAAGTTTCCATTAAATCTTCAGTTCCCAACAAATTTCTATCTAAAAGGATTGGATGTGTAATTCATCTCTAGTATAGTCTTATAAAAGACTAGCTACACATGCTTGGATCTATGATAGATGATCCTGATCTTTTCAAAATTGGAGCTGCAATTACATTCACATCTTGCTTGACTAAAAGGATGGCAGCAAACTTGGTGTGTATCAGTTCATGGAGACCTTGCACTCAATTTTCTATTGTTTCATTTTTCGGAACATTGATTTTTTTTCAGGTAGCATATATAGTTTGTATGCACGGGGTTCCTCTTGAATCCTAAGGGTCTAATCAGAGTCTAGTGTTTCATGAAAAGTTATTGTGGTGTAGAAAAATTTACTTATCACAATCACATGCATAAGCATCAATATCACTTGGGTCAACAATTTTATTCATCACAATCACATGTAGGAGCATCGAGATTGCATAGGTCACTTCCTAAGCTTATCACGATCATGTGACTTCCATTCGCAATCGCTTAGAGAATTTCAGGTTCAAGGTCTAGTTACTCTTTGGAATAGCATGAGTAACCATAAGAATTTTGTAGAACATATTAAGGTAGTGAGTTGGGATTTAAAGATCCCTGAATGTTATAATTCCCCATTTTTCACCATTCTTGACCTAGAGAGCCAATTTGGGGTATTTGCAATGATAGTTTTAAGGCAATATTTTTGGGTAAGTTTCTAAATAATTAAAATTTAATTACCTATTAATTATCCTTTGATTTTAATACCAAAATTTGATGATTTCAAGGTAAAAAATTTGGGATTTTTTTAGAAGAAAACCTGATTTTATTTTTTTAAACTTTTGAGGGTCAAATACTCCTTTTTGCATAAAACTTCATATTATAATCATTGAAACATGGAAAGTATGATTTTTAACAAAACTTTTATAAATTTCCTTAGACATTGATTTTTTTTTCTTTTTGTTGTGCATTTGGACCTGATTTTGAAATTAATATGGGTATCAAATTTTTCATTTTCTTATGCTTAGCTTATTTTGAAGATATTTTGAAAAATTGGATGCTCGGTATAAAGGAAAGGCACCGTCGTGAGTTAATTTCTTTATTTAAGGAAAGTGGAGGCTTGAATTTATTAGAAAGCATCATAGGTTATTTGCTATGTGATATAACTTGCAATTGGGAGGTATGGAGATTATTTGGGGGTCTCCGTGTAGGTGCAGTGAAGAGTATTCATTCGGGCACTAGAGTCTAACATGTAGTGTTAAAACTAAAGAATAAAGATAGTTATAAATGGTTAATTATTTGACTCTAATTGAGTAAGGATTTATGTAACTTGTGATGCCCATGATATGTTGTTTATCTTTCATTAGTTCCTTACTTGATATTGTGCCCATGAGAGACTTTGGTTTGAATTGTAGCAATATTTTATTCGAGTATTTGATAGTGTGGGCGCCTTGTTGTTCTACTTTCCAGAATTACTCCTTTATTGAATTATATGCACTTGAGTGGATATGGTTGAATTATTGTGACATAT